>CAUYRT010053494.1:0-11362 GCA_963574885.1 Lepilemur ruficaudatus
CATTTTAAGTGTAAAATTAAATGATTTTCAGTGAATTTACCGAGGTGTACAGTTAATCACATGAATCAGTTTTTGAGGAATTCCTTTCCCCTATTGAGACCCCTAATTCCGCTCCCCAACTACTTTTCAAGCATATCCCACCCCTCCACAGTGACCCTCAACGTTGCTCAGACTTGGATCTACCCCCTAAGTTTTCTTAAATAGCAAAATAAACCCCCCAAAAGATGGAAAGAAATAAAGATAAGGACAGAAATTGATGAAACAGACAAATAGAAAACATCAGAAAGCTAAAAGTTGGTTCTTTGCAAAGGCTAACAAATAATTTGTCTCAGCATTGTCCAGTAGAATATAATGTAAGCCAGGAGTGTAATTTTAAATTTTCCAGTAGCAATGTTAAAAGGTGAAAGTAAACATATGAAATTAATTTTAATAATATAACATATTTAGCCATATATCAAATATCCCTTCAATATATAATCAGTACAAAAATATTAATGAAACATTTTACATTTTTTGTACTATTTTAAATTCACTGGGTATTTGACACTGTAGCACATCTACATTCAAGCAAGCTATGTTTCAAGGGCTCGGCAATCACCTTGATGGCAGCTACCATGTTAAACAGTGGAGATCTATCCCAAGAATGGGCAAAGAAACTGCAGATGTAACAAATGTTAAAAAGAAAATAATATGAGCAACGTTACACAGTAAACCTGCAAATTTAGATGTTTAAGACTCTGTGATCTTCTAGAATAATATAACTTAAAAATACATACTCAAGAAGAAAGAAAAACGAATAGTTTTAAATCATTAAAGAAATTAGTAGTCAAATGTTTTCATATAGAAAATACCAAACTTAGAAACCTTCATCAGTGACTCTTACCAGATATTCAAGGGAGAAATAATTCTACTCTCACACAAATTCTTTCAAGACTGTAAAGAGAAGAAACTTGCCACCATCTTTTGAGGCCAGCAAAATCATGATACTAGAAACCAATAAGAATTTTATTGGTTGTAATACAATTCTTACAATTTTTCTAACAAAAGAGAATTATTGGCTAGTGTCATTCATGCAAAAACACTAAACAGACTTTTAGCAAGTAGAATCCAGAAATGTATTAAAAGAATAAACATAATGACTAAGTTAGGTTTATCCTAAGAATGTAAAGTTGCTTTAGCATTAAAAAGATCAGTTAAAAAAAGTGGTGCAAGAACTAAAAAAAAAAAAAAAAAAAAAGGTCAGGCAATGTAACTCACCATACTAACTGATAAAAATAAAATTTACAATCTACAGAAAAAAGTTTGAATTAAAACATATCCATTAGTTATAACTCTTGAAAAAATATTTGGGAACTTCCTTACCTGTTAACAAATGTGATCAAATAATCTAAAGCAAACATTTGTTTAATGATGAAGAGAGGGAAGTTTTCTCTTCAGTGTCAAGAAAAAGATAAGAATGTTGGCTATAATGACTTTTAGTCAACAATGTCCTGAAAATCTTAGTAAGAGATGTAAGATAATAAAAATACTAACCCTATAATCCTTAAAAATAAAGAAAAGGAAGAAACTCCTAATTCTATGCAGAAGATATGAATGTACATAGAAAATCCAAGAAAATCCATAGCTAAATTATCAGAATTAGTTTAACAAGCTTGCTTGAAAAAATCAATATATAAAAAGTTTTTCTATACCAACAAGAAGCAATAAGCTAATGGAATTAAATAAAAGTACCATTTATAGTAGCATCAAAAAGGAATTACCTAAGATAAGGCTACCACAGTATATGTGAGACTTTTGTAGAGAATATCATCAAATTATAATGTAAAACAGAAGAAAAAAATCCATGTTCAAAGATTACAATATTCAGTATCCAAAAAGTTAATTCTCCACAAACTGACTTTAGTTTTGATGAAATCCCACCGAAAATGCAATGTTTTTATTTTGTTATTTTTGTGTTGAACTTGAAAAGTAGATTTTGAAATGTGTATGGAATTTACAAGAGACCAGGAATACCTAAAAAAAAAAAAAAACACTTAAAGAATAAAAAGTGGGAAGCCTTGCTCTAAATATATCAAGGCATTTTAAAGTTTTAGAAATTACAAAGCAATATGGGGTTCACACAGGGATGAATAAATAGGCCAGAGACACAGAATAGGGATCTCAGAAACAGATCCATCCACGTGTGTTCAGATGTTGCATCATGGAAAGTCATGTCACAGATGGAACAGGGGAAGGATAGACCTTCAACAAATGATGCTAGGACAATTACAGTCGTCCCTCAGGATCTGAGGAGGGTTGGTTCCAGGACCACCTGCAGATACCAAAATCCCCGGATGCGCAAGTCCTTTATAAAATGGTATAGTGTTTGCATATAACCTACACACATCCTCCATATACTTTAAATTATCTCTGGATTACTTATAATACCTCATACAATGTTAATGTTATGTAAAAAGTTGTATTCGTTTTTTAATTTGTATTGTTTTTTATTGTATTATTTCTTTCCTGATTATTTTCAATCTGTGGTTAGTTGAATCCATGGATATGGAGGGCCGAATGTACCTATCCATATGGATGATAAAGTCTGTCTTGTTTTGGCATCTTTCCTTTTATGATATCCAACCAGGATGTAGTAACCCCTGAGTGTGGTATCACGACTGTTCTTTTGCAGTTTGGTAAAATGTTCTTTCACTACTGCCAGCTGTCAAGACCTTGCCTCTGTTCTTACCAGCAATCAAAACCTGAAAAATCTGCAGATTGGGTTCAACGATATAGGGGATGTGGGCGTGAAGGTGTTGTGTGAAGCTCTGACGCATCCCAACTGTTGCTTGGAGAAACTTGGGTGGGTATCGTCAAGGTCATGGTTATGTCTTCATGAATGGCAAAGGATGGACAATTGATGGGCAGAAAGAGAAATCACAAAACTCCACCAGGGGCAACATAGCAGTTAGCTGTTGTTGCTTAATGAACCACTCTAAAACTTATAGGCTTAAGACAGTGAGCACTTGTGATTACTGGCTGGGCTGGGCCAGGCATCGCTGACCTTGGCTGGACGTGCTCAGGAAGCTGTGGGTATCTGGGGGATCAGCTGGTCTGGGCTGGCCTCGCCATCTCGTGTAGAGGTTGATTGGCTGTCACCTGGGGATGACAGGTGTGACTAGACCATGTCTCATCTAACTAGGCTGATTGACATGGCATCTGCATCAGTTTGCTAGGGCTGCCATAACAAAGTATCACAGACTGGGTGGCTTACACATAAATATGTTGTCTCGTGGTTCTGAGGCTGGAAGTCAAAGATCAAGGTGTCATCAGGGATGATACCTTCTGAGGGCCTTGAGAGAAGGATGTATTGGGAGCCTCTCCTTGGCTTGCAGACAGCCGTCTGTCTTCTCCCTGTGTTTTCTTGTGGTCTTCCCTCTGCGTATATATGTGTACAATTCCTCCTTTTCTAAGGACACCATCATAGTGGGGGAGGGCCACACTAGTGTCCTCATTTTAATTTAATTATCTTGCAAAGATTCCATCTTCAAAAATGGTCCCATTTGGAGGGTAGAACTTCAACATATGAAGGGGAGGACGGCCCAATTCAGCCCATCACAGCTGAGAGGTTCAAGAGATCAAGAAGCATAGAAGGCATCTGAGATGTAGGCTCAGAACTCACATCATCTTGCTTCCATTGTGTTATATTATCCAAAGCAAGGGACAAGGGCAGCCCAGATTCAAGGGCTGGGAAATAGACTCTAACTCTTAGTGGAATGGGCTGCCAAGTCACATTGCCATGGCCATGACCACAGAGAAGAATTGATAGTTGGGGCTGCTTTTACCATCTAAACAGAGGAATAATCTGATGCTGTAAACACTGGACTGTGAGATCCTGTACTCAGAGGCTATGGGGTGAGCCTTGGTTCAATATCCAGCTCACATCCCACCTCTGCCCCTAGGGTGGGGCTGCTTCCCACTGTGTGTTTTTTTATTACAGCTTGGAAGCATGTGAGTTAACCAGTGCCTGCTGCAAGGATCTCTCTTCTGTTCTCACCAATAGTAAGACCCTGTGGAAGCTAAACCTGGTCTCGAACGCCTTGGACCACAGTGGGGTGGTTGTGCTCTGTGAGGCCCTGAGACATCCAGATTGTACCCTGCAGATTCTTGGGTGAGCTGGGGTTTCTTCTCGGTGGGGAGAGTGCTCAGGGCTAAGAAGGGATTGCTTAGAACCTAAAACGTGCAGCTACTGCAAGCTAATCACATTGCATTAAAATGCACATAATGTCCCCTGTCTTGGGGTTGGTGCATTAGTAAGAGACAGTGAGTATAAAGCCCTAATCACCACAGTACCTACTGAATAGTGAGTACCCAATAGATGCTGGCATTTGGTACTCTTGTAAATTATAGTACATAAATATTTACAATTGGTAATGTAAGTTATATTTATATTTGTAAATATAAACTATAAGTTATATCTTATATCATAAAATATATAATTTATAGTCAAAGTTGAGTTATATTTATAATTATAAATATTATAATCCTACAAACATTTTATAACTATTTAATAAATCCATAGCATTTATCTTTGTCATTCATTTTCCCCTACCTTTTTTTCAAACCAATCTGGATCAAGGCAATCATAGGTAGTCTTTAGGCCATTTACTTCTAGAAAATGGAAACATAAGATGTTGGGTTGAAATTATTATAACTCCAGTGCTAAAGAACATCCACTTCTTCTCCCTCTTACAAAGATACAGGTTCATTTGTTGAACTCCATTCTTCTAAATCTCCATCTAAAAATGTTGGATGCCTGGCATTATTTCTTTCTCATTTTAAATTTTGATAAAAGTTCAGAATGGGTAGTGCCAGAGTTGATGTACTGTGGCATGGAAAGACTTGCATTGTCATTTTCTGTCATAGAGGCTTGTGTTTGAATTCTAGCTTTTCCATCTTTAGTCCTATAACCCTGGGCAAGGCATTTGTCCTCTCTGATTATCAGTCTTCTGTGTGCAAAATAGGGGTAATTATTTGGCACAGTAATTATGAAAATATACATCAAATGATGCAATAAATATGATGCAACCAAATAAGTGAGTTTACGTCTCATCCTGCCCTGTCCCCAACCATGGTTAGTTTCACAAAGATGTATTCGAAGACAACCAATTGCACTAGGAAACATAGTTTGCTCCAACAGTAAGATGAAGCTACTTGGGACAGTTGCAAATAAACAGATACCAAACAGAAACAGGAGATCCCATATCCACAGAAAAGCCAGGACACAGTGATCCTTAATTCTCTTGCCTGATTCAAAGTCACAACATAATGTGATGGATAAGTGTGGGGGCTCCAGAACCAAATTGCTGTGATCTGTATCCTGACCATACCACTTTCTGGTTTTGTGACCTTGGGCCAATTCCTTAATGTGGCTTAGCGTCGGTGTCTTCATCACAAATGAGGACTATACTGGTACCCCTAAGGTTGTGAAAGCTTAATGAGATACACATGTAAAAGTCTAAGCAGAGGTCCAGGACCAGGCACTCAGATAATGGAAACTGTTAATACTTTATCTTTTTGAAAGTAAAAAGGGCTTCAGTCTTTCTCCCTAGCTTCCACTGACTTTGTGTTCCAAACTCTTAACGTTTTTGTGGAATCAGTGCTTGCTGTTACTGACTCTGGACATTCATTCTGCCCAGTGACATGTCTGAGCCAGCTCCTATGAGCTGGTGAGATCCATTTGTGTGTATCTCTTCATAATTTGGTACTCAGTGACAGCAAGTTGGCAGCTTGAGGTTGGCCATAATTGGATTGGAGAATTTACACCACAGAAATGGGCAAAGCTAAAAATCGGGGCTGCTTTTTTTTTTTTTTTTAGATCCATGGGTAAGTATTTATTAGCACATCACTGCATATGATGGGTATTCCTTTTCCCTTGGAGGCAACACCAGGGTCTCCTAGACTTGTCCCAGAAGGAAATGGTATGGAGGAAGACGATATGCAGAAAACAAAAAGTGTGAATTAAAAATAGAGCCTTTTTAATATTTTATTAATTCCAGGCTGAATAAAGCTGAATTTGACGAGGAAACCCAGATGCTCCTGATGGCTGAGGAAGAGAGAAATCCTTACTTGATAATCATAAGCGAATGACAAAGCAGAGATGGGACCATGGGGGCAGACACCTGCTTGCAGACAACCTGGACTCACTCCAGCTTGAGGTCACCTGCAAAGGCTGGGGATTGGGGCCCTTACTTGTGCTTGTCTGTACCCAGGGATTACAAATCACTGACACTCCGAGATGAAATACTTCTGGCACCCTGTTCAGATGTGTTTCATATAATATATGTCTTTATTTGCTCTTTGGCCATGGATGAACCACTGAAAGACCTTCATGGTCCAATTTCTACCCTGTCTCCCAAAGACATTTTAAACACTCAATAAAGTATTATATCTTCTTTCTTATTTTTTTAATTTCAAGATATTAAGGGGGTACAAAAGTTTTTGTTACATGGATACATCATATAATGCTGAAGTCAGGGCTTTCAGTGTGCTGGTCACCAGAATAATGTTCGTTGTACCCGATAGGTAAGTTTTTATCTCCCCCCCCCGAACTCTCCCTTCTCCTTGGTTTCCAGTGTCCTTTATGTCTTTGTGCCTGTGTGTAACCGTCGTTTAGCTCTCACTTATTAGAACACGTGGCGTTTGTTTCTCCATTCCTGAGATACTTAAGATAATGGTCTCTAGTTCCATCCAAGCTGCTGTGGAAGACATTATTTCATTCCTTGTTATGGCTGAATAGTACTGGTACATATACCACATTTTCTTTACCCATTTATGAACTGATGGGCACTTAGGTTGGTTTCACATCTTAGCAATTGTGAACTGTGCTGTGATAAACATATGGGTGCAGGTGCCTTTTTTTTTTCTTTTCATAAAATGACTTCCTTTCCTTTGGGTAGATACCCAGTAGTGGGATTGCTGGATTGAATAGTAGGTCTACGTTTAGTTCTTCGAGAAATCTCCATACTGTTTCCATAGAGGTTGTACTAATTTGCAGTCTTATATCTTAAAACACTTCACATAATCTTGAATGGGGTTTGTTACTGGTGACTGACTGGTGCAAGAGTGTAGGCTGAAGAAACTGTGGTCTTCTCTCCGTGTTGACTTGGAAAGATGCTGGTGACATTGGGAGCATGGGAAAAGCTGCTCTGATGTGGGCACCCTTCTGTTAGTCCTACTGGGGTCCTAACTCAGCTCTTCCTCTTTTCTTGCCTGATGAAAGAATTTTAGAACTACACTTTTAAAATTCAGGAAAGTACAAATTTCCCAAATCCCCCTACCTAACACTACAGATAAAGGAAAAGATCCTGTCTTGTGCCGCTCTCCCTAAGCCCCACAAACAACCAGTCATGAGATTCATGGATAGCCTTCCAATTTCATTCATGTACTTCTATATATGTGACTGCATCTTTCAACAGCGTAGCATTGTGAGTTTTTCATTACATAAAAGATGTCACACTAGAGGCACTATTCTGCAAGTTGTTTTCACTGTCTAACCATGATATGTACATATAAACACATATATACATAAATATGTGTGTAGGCACATATCAACACTAATAAAGTGAAAAACTTGCATATCACTACTTACATTTAGTGATATGTGTGTATATGTCAACATGGATAAACAGTAGAAAGACTGTCAGAATGAAGTGTTTAGTGAGATACATGTATCCATTTGTGTGTATCTCATCGTGGATGAATAAAAGTGAAATTACATATAATGAAGTATATACAAGGCCACTTTGTGTCATAAGAAGTATGAATGTGTCTGTATACCAACCTTTTTGTTAACCTGAGACATAGATTAGCAGTGTATGTATGTACTTCATTTTTAATTGTCTATATTGGTAGTCATTTCAGTTGTGTGTGATATTTGACATTACACATATAACTACAGTGCACAACCTTGCAAATCTCTGCTTATATGTGGGTATTTCTTTAAGGTAGCCAAATAGAAGAATCAAAGCTATATGTAAGGAAGGTAGGTCGTGTGGGGAATGAAGTGTAAGAGAATTGAGTTCAATATGGTAAAACATCTGCAGATAATGTGTAATATTACAAACAGCAGAGTGGAGCTCGTGACATTGACAGGTACAGGTTGAGAAAGGAGTAAACCACCAGCTTAACTAAAGGTATATTTGTCCTCAGCAGAGAAGTGAGTTCTTCTATTGATGGGAGGGCTTTGCTGATCCTAAGAAATTTGGCTTTAAACATCCAAGTCCAGGCAGTGCTGATCCTGTATTTCCATCACGGCACCAGACAAGTTATCACTTTCCTCTCTCATCTCCCCTCCCTCCCAACACACCCCTTCTCAGGACATAAGGGTTCCACCTTGTGGTTCAAGAGAGCCTAAAGTTCAAATCAAGTTCTCAGTTGATCATGGGATGGGACTAGATTTCCAATTATTGGTATTGAGATTATGTGTATGGACCTAAGTAATAGAAAACAAATGCCCCAAGTATTTATCCAGGCACAAAAAGAGTTTGAACTGGACAGTAAGTTTGAACAGTCTAGAGTGATGCTTTGTGATTACATCTCATGAGTCATGACTGTTCAGTGGAATAAATTGAAAAAGTAAAAGGACAAGTTTCAGGAAATAGTGATATATGCACCTCGGTTGGAGCTGGTGTAAACATCCAGAGGTGAGAAAGAGCTTTAGAGTCTATTTCTTGGGAGCAAACCTGCGAGTTGCAAAGGGTGGAACAGGTGGTACCAATGCTTTAATTATCTTGCTAGAAGTATTTTGCTTTCCAAAGCCCTGTGCATTTATGATTTTGATTACAAGTAAAACGTTTGCATTGAGCACTGTAACCCAATATGTAACCCTCATTACTTGTTAAAATATAATTTCACTAAGGTTAAATAATAACTCCCATGCAAACATAAAATGAATGTGTATCATGCTTTTATTAAAATTATTAATCAGAGAATCAGGAGAATGCTCAAACTGCTTCAAAGAGCATTTAAGGAGGGTGGATATAGGTAGGAGTAAAATGGCAGATTAGAGGTGACCTCCTGGCTCTCTGCTCCCAGAGCTGGGGTGAAGAACTCAGATGGCTGCACATGAGTGGATCACTCCCCGCCCAGAACAGCACTGTGAAATAGACAAACAGCGTGGGACACGCAGTGCAGGAAAAAAGGTGAATGGGAGATAAACAATAGAGTGTGGGACGGCTGCGCCCCCTGGGCCAGCGAGTGCAGGGGGATCTGACCCAGGGGAGGACGCCCGGCTCCTGCACTGACCTCCATACCTGCTCAGACAGGGACACACCTGAAGTCGGTGCAAAGTCACAGCATGGGACGGCGAGCTCTGTGGAGAGGACAATAGTAGGAAGCATTTTGAACTCCCCAGTGCTCTGTGCTAGGACTGCACGAGGCAGGGGAGGGACTGGTCTGAGTGATCACTTTGCGACCATGTGAGGGAGTTTGGCCAATGGAGTGAGAACAAAGGAGGTGAACACTGAAAAGAGGGCTCTGCTCTGGAAACTGCTTATCATTAGGGTGGCTCAGGGCGGGACAGAAAGAGCAAGACCCCCCTGCTGGACTGTCGTGAGATTGTGGGACGACTGTGGTGCACATGGGACAGCAGGTGTCCTGTTGATTCAGCCCCGCCAAATTGGCATCTGCCAGCTTCTGAGCGGTTGCCCCCAGCGCTAGTTCTCTGCGGGTGGGCGGCCGCCATTTTCAGGGTCCACAGCCCAGAGATGCTGCGGCGCACGATGGTTTCGGGCAGCACCCCTCCCCCAGCCCGGGACTTTCCCGCTGGGTGCAGCGGGCTCTGCCCTTCCCTGACCTGTTAATTCTGCTGGCTGGGCAAAGCTTCAGTGCTTCCCCATAGTACTAGTTCCCCAGCGGTGGGAGGCCACCATCTGTGGGATCCCCAGATGCTGGGGCCCTGGGCAGTCTCAGGGAACACTCCTCCCCTAGCCCAGCCACTTTCAGGCTGGGCATGGAGGTGGAGAGAAGCGAGAAAAGATGCTTTTACCTGTGTGACTGGTGTGACTCTGTGGGGCCTTGGCACAGAATAACAACTGACAGCCCACTGATTTGGCCCCCTGGACCCGACTTAGGTCATCTAAAAAGAACATAACTCTAGGGCCTGCTCTCTGCATCCAGGAGGCTGCCAACAATGGGGTTTGTGGTCAGGGAAGGAAAATCCTGGCCGGAGACCCCAGCAGGTGCACCAACTGATCCCTCCCATTGGGAGCAGCCTCCCAAGCCTGGTGGAAGAGCCCTGAATAACATTAGCAGCTCCCCCTAGTGGCAGATCAAGGAACCATAGAAGCACACACACCCAGGCTTGCAGGCATGGGCTGTGATCTGTCTTGCCCTCACCCCACTTTAAGGGGGAACAGGGTCCAAGTAACCCTTGGGAGTGGCAAGACCCTTCCTAAAGATCGAGGCATTTGAATTCCCCATCCAGGGGACCAGAGACTAACACAGAGGCACCAGATTACCTCAATAACTGGCTCTTCCGTGCAACCTACAGTCAACGACAGAGAGGTGACCCCATAGCGTAACACAGCGTCCTCTGTCTCAAGCTATTAGAGGGCAGTGGACTTATACACACAAGTGCGATCCACCACCTGGGAGCTTAAGCTTGGGGACCAAACTCACTAGTCTCCATTGGCAAGAGGTGAAGACAACAGATCAGAGATAACCCAACTTGCTAAAATATCTCTAAGGCAATACAGGACCAGTGCACCTCCTCCCACCACTGTCAAGAAACATCCCTTGGGGACTTGAAGTTGAGGCACAAACCAGTCCTAGCACTCCCAGTTTTCGACCAAGTAGTCTGATGAGAAAGAATCAACGAAAGAACTCAGGAGACATGAAAAATTGGAGAAGTCACCCCCCCAAAAATCATTAGACCCTCAACAACTGATACCAATTTACATGAAATGATTAAAATGATGAAGAATTCCGAATATGGATTGTAAGAAAACTCAATGGAATTGAAGAGAACATAGAAACATGAGAATACACAAATTTGCAGTCCCACCAACAGTGCAAGAGAGTCCCTATCTCTCCACATCCTCACCAGCATTTGTTGTTTTGGGATTTTTTGATAGAGGCCAGTCTCACTGGGCTTAGGTGGTATCTCATTGTGGTTTTGATTTGCATTTCTCTGATGATTAGAGATGATGAACTTTTTTTATGTGTTTTTTGGCCATTCTGTCTTTTTTATTGGGGGAAAACTACAAAGCATTTACAGTATAATGTTTACAGTCACAATTTATAGTGAGCTGATTTCCCAAAATATATTACCACTCAAGTTGACTTATCTTGTTACATTTAAAAATCTACTCTGTCAAAGTAG
>CAUYRT010053496.1:0-31190 GCA_963574885.1 Lepilemur ruficaudatus
CTGGAGTCATGCACAGTAAGTCCCTTGGCTTTTACCCTCATTAAGGTCTCTTTGGAATGCAAATTCCTTGACCTCAGAGCCTGGCAGTGAGCTACAGTTTGCAACGCTGAATGCGGGTTTTGTTTGTTTTGCCTGTAATGATGTTGAATAGGAAAATGTCTGCTATACACTCCATCCCCAGACAGGCCCGGTATAAAAGACACCCCTCGCACTTGCGTACATATCCTCCCTAGCTCTCAGGCACTTTCCGCAGGATCAGCTATATGCAGAGAGCAGAGTGATGTCATAGGAAACACTGAACTACTTCCCACCCAAAAGCAAGTTGGTGCGGCAGAAAATAATCAGTTGGGCTTGATTAAAATTTCCCGTCTACTCTTGTTCCCTTTCATTGACTCCTTTATTCAGTTCAAGACTTTCTTGGGGGCTCAGCAGGGAGCAGAAAGATGGATGTTGAAACAGAGCAGCTGCTGCTGAGAGCTGAGCGTGGGGTTAGGGAGACAAATGGGCACCTGACCCACAGCAGTCTCAGGACACACAAGGCCCACGAGCTTCAGAAGAGGAGAGACAGCAGGTCTCTGAGCACAGCGGAAACTTCCAGAAGAAGGTGACATTGACGCCAGCCCGTAGCTGACACTGGGCGGCGGAGGAAACAGCCCTTTCAACATAGGATCCTTGTGTCAAAGTGGCTCCAATGCACAGGACTCAAAATGGGCAAAACGCCACCTTTAAGCGATTCCATCCTGATTTTTTTTCAACTCTTTGCCGTGAACGGAGTGTGAGGCTGAGTGAGGCAGAATCGGTGGTATCTGTTCGATTTCAAACTGGCGATCCCTGAAGATTAAAAAGACAACTAAATGAGATAAAAATTGTGAGGCTGAGTCTCTGCAGTCCTGATCTGGGGTAGAGGTTGAGCTGGTTCCGGTCTGAACGCCGGAGAATACACACAGGGACGGGTGTCCTGTCTCTGCTGCGACACCCCACACTGCTGGGAAGGGCGACCCTGTCTCTGGGGTCTTCAGCATCCCAGAGGTTTATAACCAAGCTGCTCACGGCAGAAGATGCTGCAACATTCAGAGTGAGGCACTCTGAGACCAAACGAGTTCTCGGGACTAGACGAATGACATTTCTGCTGCCTGGATGACAGGCCACGCGCTGACTGCTCCAGCAGGGAGGACGTCATGGGTCACAGCGAGGACAGCCAGCTTGGCCGCGGGCTTCGCAGGTGCACCGTGGGAAGGAGACTGATGGGGCGGCTCTGACACGCCCTGGCGCAGGTCCCGGGAGTAAGCGTCCTCCGTCTGCGCGGGAGAAGATGACTTCAGTTTTCTGGCCTCGCTTTGCCAAAATCAGCCGTCGGACCCAAACCTGGGCGGTGTCTGCCCCACCGTCCGTCCCTCCAGCCCCAGGGACCTGCCCCGCCACGGCCGGAAGGAACTTTCCGTGTGCTGAGGTCCGCTCGGGAGTCAGCCTCCTAAATCTCAAAAACCTTTGCGCATTCTACGGAAGAGATATAATCTGCTGTGTGTACTAACCAAGGCCCCGACGGCAGGGAAAGTCCGGAGGAGGGAAAGAAGTGTCAGAAATCAAGTAACAAGCAAACAAAAACACACAAGGAGGAAACGACGGGGACAGAAAAGCATCAACGTATATTTTCTAAAACACTGTTTCATCACAGTGTCCTCAAAGATGCCTTTGCTGACCTTGACGTCATTGGGAAATGCACCTGGCCCTTTTTTTATTGTGTTCATTTTTTTACTAAAAAATTTCAAATTAAAAAAAAAATAGTGGAAACAAACATGAGGTGCATTTTAAGTGTCCCCTTACCTGTTTTGTTTTTAAAACCTCTCGTTCCTGGAAATCCACGGGAAATTGGTTCTAGAGCAGACTTTGCTCTTTATCTGACAGCTGTGATCACAGCCACCAGGTGAGGGGAAAATAAGGGAGGCCCCCCGCGGGCAGCTGCGTTGGAAGAACTGGTAGAACCAAGGAGAGAAGTCCCCGGGCTCGGAGGCTGTGACGAGCCCCGGACGTGGCGGTTCTGTGAAGCCGCACTTGACCCGTATTACAAGGACGGGAGTTTTATGTTTTTGGTGTTTCTAATTAAGGCCTCTGAATTCAAATACGCTAATTTCAACGTACTTTAATTAAGTCAAGGTAAACTGAAGCTGTTTTGGAAATGAAGTAAAGCTTTAGGGTGAGAAGGACTTACCTGCATCCAAGTTGCAACCGTGGGAATGACGAGGGACCAGGTTGTCTGTGATGAACTAGAAGGACGGGTTAATCGTGAATCACAGACAATATTATTTCCTGCTGTGTCTTTTCATAAGCCTCAAGTCTCAGATTTAGCATTTATTTTCTAAGATTTCAGCGTTCGACGTTTTGGAACGAGGACATGTTAGCATGGCTTTGATCTATACCCGCATTTATTCGTCTGTATAAAAATTTTGATGTTGACATCACACAGCATACTTTTAAATTGCATTTATGCAAATACAGTGTTGGTTCTAATACACGTCGCCCTACCCATTGTAAGTGAAACTTTAGTTTTCTGATGTAATTTTTTTTTTTTTTTTTTTTTGGGACTACAGGCATGTGCTACCATGCCTGGCTCATTTTTGTTTTTCTATATATATCTTTAGTTGGCCAATTAATTTCTTTCTTTCTATTTATAGTAGAGACGGGGTCTCACTCTTGCTCAGGCTGGTTTTGAACTGCTGACCTTGAGCGATCCACCTGCCTCAGCCTCCCAGAGTGCTAGGATTACAGGCGTGAGCCACCGCGCCCGGCTAGTTTTCTGATGTAATATTTAAGAGAGCATCTTTAAATATTCCAGAATTGGGGACCCATAAAAGTCAGATGCACCAAAACTTGTGTCTGCGAAAGACCTACAAAAAGTATTTGGAATGAGAATATTTGTGGTCACTCTGGTTTCTGTGCTTAGAATGTTGGACGTCTGGCTGCTCTTACGTAAGGAGGTATCTTTTCCTCAAATCCCCTTTGACAGTCATTATCCAAAACCACAGGTTTGAGAACTCATTTCTCTTATCCTATACCTTAAGGCTACAAAGAGAGAAAATTATTTGAATTAATGCAACTGTGGGTGGAGGGAAATAAACCACAAAGCACAGAAGAAGGAGCTGCTTCGACCTTGAACAGGAGGTGAACACTTTGCAAGTCAAATATTTGTTGTTGGAAAACTCGCTGCTCTGTAACGGGGATCCTTCTGCAGTTTGGTATCAAGAGAATCGCGCCCCTAACTTTGCTTCCTAAGTGCGGTGGAGAAATTCTGTGCCGGGGTGATTCAATCCGGTAAGTTTTATTTCAGCAAGGAATAAAATCAATCAAGGATGTTCAATGGGAGCTGCAGAGAAGACAGGATTGGTGCGTCATTTAGGAAAAACAGAATTCGTCTCTACCTCAAGTTTACGTCACGGTGTGGGAAGACTGAACAGTTGCCTAAATTCTTCTGTTGGATTCTTCGTTTCTCTTAGGCTATTTTTCGTTACAGAAATTCCCAAGGGGCAAATTTCAGTCTCGACTGATTTTTTCAAAGCACCACAAAGGCAACTTCTAATCCACATTGATGTTAGGAAAAGAGCGTCCGTGTTCATCCGCAGAACGGAAATCAATTGTATGATCAGCGCGTGACATGAAAACACGGCTTTTACGAGCTTTTCTTGATATATTCAGATTTTAGAAAGTTTGCTCCGTGGCTTAGCGACATTTAGGACTATTTAGAGATTATTTTATGATCTTTAAATGATTTTTTAAAAATAAACATTCGAATATTCAGTGCATTGGAATATGCATTTTGAGACCCAATTGCCTGTATTTCCTTGATATTTTTGTCCCCTCAAATCTCAGCTGCGGTGGCTGTACTGAAATTCAGCATGTTTCCTCGGCCCAGCGGACGCCAGCTTTCTCCTGAGTCTGCTCTGCACGGTGAGCCGCAAACACCCTGCAGGAAAAATGCTGTCGTGAATGAGCAGTTTCACCGCGACCTTTCGTCTCTCAGCGACCACAGCCTTAGAGTGCTGTGACGGTTGGTGACTCTCGATGCCTCCCGATGGCTTCCCGATGCTGTTCCCAGATCCTGTACTTTAGCAGGAGGAACAGACTGGCAGACGCCAATCAAAGCTGCCTGAATAAGATGTACGTAGACAAGGAAACTGTACAGAAAAAGATGACACTAGAGGACTGGATATTCAAGAAACTTGTATAAATGCTAACATGAAATTCAGTAAATGCGTTAGCAAAATGGTGAGACAAAAATTAGTCCTGGAAGATAAAATAACACAATTATATCTCAAGGACTGAAATAAAAACACATCAAGGTAGAAATCATAAGCCTAGGAAGCAACTTTGTTGCTAAATTTGGAACACCTAATGCATGAATGTCAGAAGTTGCAAAATGAGAGAAAAGAATTTCCACAAACAAGCACACAGTCACATCCCTGCAAATAACAAAGATCAGCAAGTTACAGGCTGGAGTGATGTGAAAGAAATCTAATGCAATTTTGATAAGATTATTCAACGTTGTAGATAAAGAGAAATTAATATGAATTTTGAAACAGGAAAAAATCAAGTTATCCTTGAAATCAAATTGGCAGGGACTTTGTATTTACACCAACGGAAGCTGAAAGTCAGAAAATGACAAAGTGTTGAGACAAAAAGGTCGCATTCGAGAAAATTACGTCCTCGCAATGGAGCATTCAGAAGTTATGGTTAGGGATACGCGGGTGCCCACGCACGCATTTGGAGATTATGTCGTTGTGGCCCCCACCACATAAGGAACCGGACCGGGAGAGGGGTCGGGGGTGCTGGATTCTGAAGCTCTTAACGACCCAGAAGAGTTCTCGCGATGCGGGACGGTGGAGGAGAGAGTGGGAAATGTGTAACTGTCATAAAAGAGCAAGATAAAAATATCAGACAGACGAGGAATAGCTTCATGCTAGTTATAAAATAATCTGAAATTCAAGAGCACGGACTGTGCTGATAGAACCTGGGAGTTTTGCATCGTGAGGACGGAAGAAGGAAGCAGAGGGAGTTCAGGGGATTCGCCCGAAGTCACAGATACTGACAGGAAGGGCGGAAAAGAGGGAATCCTTTTGTTTTATTCACGCTCGTTTGTGTGGTCCGTGGTGAGGAACAGGCGAGCAGGTAGAGGGAGAGAGAGCATCGCCGCGGGTCAGGCCTTCGCGTGTCTTCCTCGGCGATTCGAGCTCCGCTGCTGGCTGAGCAATCACGCCTCTCCCCGGTGTTCCAATGTGGCCATCCTGGTTCTCGCCGTCAGGCCGTGATCTTTCATGAGTACATCAAACCTTCTCAAACCTGTGGTCAGAGGTCTATTCTCTTCCCTACGTTGTCTGATTTTTCTTCATTCTTTTAAAAAAATTACTGAGGCTTTCAAGACATTTGTTGGTGTTAGCTGTCTTTCAGATGCGTCAATGTTTTTACCATTTATTTGTTTTCTATTAAATGATATGACTTTTATCTTTAATAACAACATCTCCTTTGTTTCTTGTTTTATGTTGTTATCTTCCTTCTTATTTCTTCAGCTGAGTAATTTGTTTCTTTGTTTGCTTTTATTTATTTCAAAATATTAAGGGGGTACACACGCTTCTGTCCCATAATGGGGGTCCCCACTGCAGCGGGGGCTGCAGGGTCCCTGGGAGGGCGCGGCCCGGGGTCTCCCCTCCGACCCTTGCCCAGGTGCGGACGCTCCCCCAGGTGCCTTTGACCTCGCAAGAGGATGACCCTCCTCTCTCCCCTGCCCTGGGTGTCACCAGCCCTTCCCCGACGTCCACAGGGCTCTCCCCATGCGGGTCCGTCACGGGGACCCTCCCCGGCCACGTGCGAGCCCCTCCTGGGCAGTGGCTCTTGTATTTCGTGTTTCTTCTTCTGTGAAAAATATTTCCGGTTTTTCAATTGTAAGTTTTCTTTGGAGCAGAGCTTGACGACGGCAGGCCTTCCGGTACGAGCAAACACGCGTCACTTTCTGTCCTGTGTCTACGCAGCAGCGGGATCCGTTTCTTCCTAAAATTCCACTGTGATCTAAGATTTTTCTAGCTGTGAATCTCTCACTTGCAAAGCAGTCAGTGTTTTTTCTCTGTGAATTTTTATTACATATTTCTCATTTTGTTGTATATTGAGCTGATAATTTATCTTGCTCTCTACTTTCAAATTAATTAATTAAAACAGTTTGGAACCTGGCTAGTTTTTGTTTGCTTGTCTGTTTTTGTGGCTAACCCTCCGTACATAGGAAAGCAATGATATATGAGGCCGGTTCTGTAAATAAACAATAATTCAGCTTGATTAAACATAGAATTTATTTGTTCTTATGCCTTTCTTATCTTTTGTTTATTTTTATCTCTTTAATTTTAAAGAGGCGTATCAATTATGAATTTTTATCAAGTCTCCTTTGTGATAGAATAGTTTTTGCTTCATGCTCCTGTCTGCCATGTTCATGTTCGTACTTTTGTGAGGGTTATTTCTTGTGTCATGGCACCTCTTCTTATCAGATAATATCTACTGGTGTTCAGTTTACTGACTTCAGCTGACACCTAGCTGTGCTAAATTCCTTACTTTCAATCCTTTGTTTTTTCATTTTAAGTGTTTTCATTGCTTAACAATTTTACGAAGCTCTGTAGTTTAATGGACGTTTCTAATCCATTCAATTTCACATAGATTGTTTCCTTCCTTTTCCAAAATGGTTGTGATATGTCCAAGGTGTTTTTTTTTTTATTATTATATCTTTCCCCTGAGTTTGTGTATAAGATCTACTGTTTTTTTTCCCCATTACATTTATCTTAATTTTCCCTATAACACTTGTTTGCAAGATTCAATTCAACTTAAAATACTTTAAAATCGGACACTTCAGGGGAAAATTCACACACTGAGGACCCCAATCGTGCTTCTTTTTGAGTGGATGCTGCCTGTGGCATTTCAAGGGTAATGTTAACAGTTCCTTCCCAACCAGGACACACCTTTCTCTGTCCCTAGTTTTCCTATCACAGGGACAGAGTGAGGATTAGCTTTGGCTCTTGAGGTCTTACCCTGGAAGGGTGGTTGCTGCCAGCAACTGCATCACAGACGCCGCCCTACACGGTGGACTTATGGTACGCGCCCAGCCCCCACGCTTCACCTGTCACCACCCTCATCCTTCCGTCCAGGCCAGAGAATAAGTGATAGAGCCCGTAGCTTATTAAAACACACGCCACTCCTAAACTAACCCTGAGAGCGGAGAGCTTTGACAGAGTTACGTGCTGACCTATTTTAAAAGTCCTCGTTTGGAGCTGACTCACTTTCAAAGGTTTCAGAGGATCTGCCCTATATCTTTTCAGGTCAGAATAGCTGTAAAAGTGAGGGTTCTCCTGATGGATTAGCTAATTTTTGCATTTCACTAAAACACAGTTATAAATAGACAGTAATGATTTTTTGGAATCCTTGATGGCTTCTAGCACACTATACATATTAATTATCTAATCATTCTGAGATCTTTGATTTTTCTCAGGAGGAAGTTGCTACGGGAAGTCAGAGAATTTGCAGCCTCAGCCTGAGGATGCATTAAATAGACACACGACGGGGATCACATGTGACAGGCAAAGGCTTTTTATTATTGAGGTGTCTTTTGAGTGTTCAATCTACAGTCTTGTTGGCTTTCCGTGCAATGTAGTAGTGTGTGTTTAAACTCTATTTCTAAAATAAATGACTATTTATGTATTTTTAATAGTATTATAGTATTTACTGTTTAAAACATGGAAATTGTACAGCAGAAAAAGGGAAGCATACTTTTAGTTACTATGGGATTTATGCCTTGAAGTGGTTAAAAAGTGCAAGTTCAGCTAAGTTCTGCCGTAACGCCAAATTAAGTGCATTATATTGCTCTTAGTGTTGTTCTGATAACATGGGTAAGGTATCAGGTTTTTATGGGTTTTTTTCATTTTCTTAGTTTACAGGCAGAGACATACCAAAAAACTAACACAATTCACAACAGGTCGAACTACGGGGATGATCATACAAAGCACAGTAGGGAATGAAGGTGTTGTGTGTTACGCCACCATGACTGGTATTAGTTCGCATTTACTGCATGCTTAGTTCTGTGAAAAGAGTTGAACGCATGTTTTAAAATGCAACTCTCGCAACAATCTAAAGAGACAGTTGTGTTATTATTTACCTTTCACAAACTGCTCCAGATTGGCAGACAGTGAGGCTAAAGCGGGAGTCTGAGACCCCAGCTCGCCGGCGTCATGTCCCGGCTCGAGCAGAGAGGACCCAGCCAGATGCCTTTACGCCTTCCACATCCCAGGAAAGTGCCGTCTGCCTCAACAGCTAATTGTTCTCTGTAGTTCTGGAAATCTCCACGGCTGATATGAGATTTCACGTCCACGTGTACATTTCTTAATGCGTGCCATGTGGCTCTTTCTAAACCGTGTGTTAGGACGGCAACTCTTCAGAGTAGACTAAAACGTTTCTAGGGGATTATTCATGCACTGAGCGGATCTGCCTCTGCGTGACCTGTGCACAATTTAGTGGAAACCATTATACTTCTGAACACTTCTATGGTCAGAAAAACTGTATGTTAGATGTAGTTACAGAGACACATTACTCCAGTTATAAACTACACACCATGCAAGACAGCCGTGATCTGGCTCCAGGAGGTGGGAATAGGGTCTCTTGCCGCCTGTCCTTGTACGTCTCTCTGCCCCGTCGCTGTGACCCGACTGTGCCCTGGCGTCCCCACGCCTGCAGTGCCGCTGGGATCTGAGCAGCTCGTAACGCGTGGGTTGGGACAGTTCTGTTGGAGAGCCCCGGGCTTCGTGTACCTCTTAAACACTGTTTGTAAAAATGACGCTGGTTCTTTGCTTCTGTGAAAGCACGACTAAGTCTACGTTCTGCATAATGGATCGACCCAGAGTGACACCCACAAAAGCTCTTAAAGTTTATTGATGTTGGCAGTAACTTTCTTATTGCAAAAATATCAGGCAAATACTGAATTATGATGTGTCATCTACGTTTGACCTGATTTCGTCAGTCACCACTCTACGTTTAAATGGTAAACAATGGCTGGGATACGTATAAAAATATGGCCCCAGCCTGCAAGAAGTTCATCCATTAGTTTGAGACTTTTGCACAAAAAGGAAATAAATATGGAAATATATCAACTGTTTAATGAAGAGGTAGAAACAGTATATGCCATTTAGATAAAGAAAGAAGAATTACCATTGCCGTAGATCTGAGCAGGAACTTTCCTTGTGAAAGATGGGATTTAACTAGGTCTTAAAATATCTAGGGAAAATAGCTAGTAAAAAGGTTTTATGTATATATATATATATATAAATTAATTTTCCTGGATAATTGAGGCTACTTGATCAACAGTATTCCTTCCTTCCTTCCTTCCTTCCTTCCTTCCTTCCTTCCTTCCTTCCTTCCTTCCTTCCTTCCTTCCTTTCTTCCTTTCTTCCTTCCTTTCTCATAACATTACCCATAACCCTGGCTCCTTTTCGGTCAATATTTCCCGGAATGTTTGACAAGGAAGACAGAAAATGGCCTTCACAGTAGACTGAACAAAATAAAGTCAGGTTATCTTCTCATTATTCTCAGCGAGGGAGCATGACAGGTACTTGACAGTTTTAAATGTCTGATTAACTGAAAATTTTCCCTCATGCCACACTGTCCACCAAGAAATCTTGAAATATAAAGATGAGATAAGTTCCTGGCTTGTGTCCACTGGAGGATCACGTGGACACAAGAGAAGGAGTCTCACACAGACGTTGAAAGCTGCCTGTTAGCAGAGGCAGCCTGGCGTTTGCAAACAGAATGCTTAAAGAACAACACAGTACATAACTTTTTTCTTTTTTTTTTTTTTTTTTTTGAGACAGAATCTTACTCTGTTGCCTGGGCTAGAGTGCTGTGGCATCAGCCTAGCTCACAGCAACCTCCAACTCCTGGGCTCAAGTGATCCTCCTGCCTCAGCCTCCCGAGTAGCTGGGACTACAGGCACATGCCACCATGCCCGGCTAATTTTCTTTAATGTATTTTTTAGTTGTCCAGTTAATTTCTTTCTATTTCTTTTTTAGTAGAGATGGGGTCTCGCTCTTGCTCAGAACTCCTGAGCTCAAACAATCCTCCTGCCTTGGCCTCCCAAAGTGCTAGGATTACAGGCGTGAGCCACCGCACCCGGCCTGTACATAACTTTTTTAAAATACGAGGAAAATGACTGATTATAACACATTTTCCTTCTCCCTTTTCCTTCTCTTCTCCACATATTTATGAAGTAAATAATATTAATAAAAACTCTTTCTCCACTTTTTGAGCCCATATTTCAAAATGCTCATGCAGTGGGAGGTGGAGTTCCCCAGGAGACATGCTGGGAGTTAGTAGTCTCTCACCCGCGTTCTGGACGGCACCGAGGGCGGACCCCAGGGCGCCGGGGCAGGGTGGGCACCGTCTGGGCTGAGGAGGGGGCGTCTTGTGAGGAGAGAGTCCGAATAGAAGAGAAAAAGCAGTATTTCTGTCGAGAGAGGCTGGGAAAGAGAATCTACAGACGCATATTTAAAATGGAAACGCAGCGTGCTCTGTGCAGAGGTTCTCCAGTCTGTCCCAGAGGACCCTTGGACGGTCCCTTTCCTGCCCGTGGGCACAGATTTACTCCTGGCGACGAGCAAATGGCGTGACATGGCTCTGGGGCGCTAGCCTGACTGTTACACGTGCTAACATGTGAAATCAGGGCTGTGCACACGCACGTTCACATGTAAGTGTGTGAAGTACGTAATGTCCAGTTGGCATGGAAGGACCCTATTTATTGCTGGGTTTAGAGAAGCAAAGGCAACATGTGTTTATTTGATTGAATCCCTCCTTAACGTAAAGCTGGATGAGTTTCCTCGAGTTCTCTTTTTTGTAAGAGAACTTGATGTTTGTAAACCATTTTAAGGAAAATTAAGTTTAATTAGGGGAGAGAGATTGAAATACAATAAATTAAATATAAAAGTTTAAGCCTAAAACATACAGCTCATGTAACAAAAGCAGTTCTTTTTATCTGTTAAGAAATAGAAAATTTAAGAAACATATTTTCTTCTCTTAAAGTAAGAATTTCACTATATGATAAACACACAATCCTCAAAGTATTAAAAATCATCAAATTTCTTCAGGCTAAATTATGATCATTATTTACAGACGCTACAGTGAATTTTTAGTCACTATTTCCACAAATGATATTTTATGAAAATATTAACAATTTCATATGTATTTATTATAAATACCTAAAATCAACAACAAAGCTTGCATTGAATAAAAATTTCGTTGAATAGGCTCTAAAACGAGTTGTATGTCACGCCTAAATGCAATTCTTTTTTCTGAGTCAATTTTATGTTACACTTTAAGGAAACGTTAAGTATGGCTATGACTACTCTGCTAATAGTTTCTCAATGGATCATAAAACTTCCATTAATTCTCCAAATGTCTAAAATGTAAAATATTAACGTTAGACATTAAACTGTTAAAATGTAAATGGATTTGTCCCATTTAGCAAATCAATTGTTTAGAGCCATGGCTGAACATATTCAGTGTACTATTTGCACCAAATAAATCAGTTTATGGCTTCTATATTGTAATGCGTGTCCCGTGGCCCTGGAGAAAAAATAATTACATGAACACAACTTCTCCATTTAAATTGCAGCAGTGTTTGCACATCCCATAAAGAGTTGAATGAAGTCAGTTAAAATTCACACCGTGGTTCGGAATAAAAGCAGTATCTCTAAACCATTAGGAAGGACAAGTGTTCTGACTCGAGAGAGCTTTTAAAACGCCAGCGCTCCCGTGGAGAAAGCTTCAGAAACACCGGCGAGGGCGTCGGCAGTACAGGAGCATGAGCTGTTCGCTATTAAATAAAAACAACCAAAGAAATTCAGAATGAGAAAACCTAAAGTTTAGTGTTAGAAAATTTAAAAAATTGCAGCAGTAAACATTCTGGAAAGACTTAAGGGCCGCAGGAGATGTTGATTCCCATAGTTATTTGCCATTTATTAACTCCAGGAAGTTTTAGAGTCTGTCCGGAGACGTTCCTTGCACTAGTGTCTGAAGAGCACCTGTCAGTACTAAAAAATGTCTCAGAATGAAGAATATGTTCTTTTGAGACTTTTCCATAAGACCTGCGTTGTGTCCACAGAGATTTCGACTTTAATTTGCGATATTTTCCTCGATGTTTCCGCTGTCGGGGTTGGGGAGGGGCTGAATGGCGAAGGCGGAGCACAGCTGCTCTTATCTTCCTTACGGTAAATAAAACGCACCAGGCAATTATGAGCAACTCTCTCGCAACTGAACGGGTTTCTCTCACTTAAACTATTTTTCTACCAAAGACGAAGCACCGTCCACGAGACTGTTCTTTAGAAATTCTGACTTTGTTGTCTGTGTTTTCGGTTGTTGTCTTAGAACCAAATAACAGTGTGCCTGTAAATGGCGCAAATAACTCTCTGGCCCAAGAAATACGGTTAAATCTGCTCCAACAATACAGCCCTGCACGGCCGCCCGAGACCCGGTGATTTCATGGGTTAAACACGTCAGCACAGACTGAGTCAGACTCCAGGGAGAATAGACCTGCTTTTCTCCTGATTGCAGCACTAACACACATTAAAGTTCACTCAGTTCCTGGATTAGTACCTGCTCTCTCTCACCATCCCATTTCCCTGCTCACCTGGACAAACATACCTGAGCTTCAAACCTCAGATGTTACTTCCTTCTCTTGCAGCTTTCTTGGGCTCTGGAATTGGGTTACATACTTAATTTGTGCTCCCACTGCACCCAGCAAATACCACGGTGGCTTGTTCTTTCCTGTCTCTCAGTCGGTAGCTGCTGCCAAACTAGAGACTCAAGTTCACCGCCGGATATTCACACGAAGCACTTCACCTAATTATCACAGGGCTCAGTATTTGCTAAAGGGATCACGTCGGGAGATTTGTAACGATTTGTATCCATTTAAGAAATGGAATAAGTGAATTACGTGTGCTGGTAAACTTTATGTCCTCTTCACTATATTATATTAGCTTATTTAATTGCCTGCTTTGCTGACAATATACGGCGTTCCCAGAACCTAGAATGTGATCGATGCAAATTGCTTTCTCTAAGAGTTATCGCGTTTATATATCAACAACGTATTAATATGACGCTGGCTAGGCAGCCGAAAGAAACACACTGATACGGTCTGAATGCGTCCTGCATCTCCACTGCTGGAAACGTAACCCCCATGCAGCCGCGTTGAAAGGTGGGACCGGAGGGAAGGTGTTTAAGTCGTGAGAGCTCCACCCTCAGGAATGGATTAATACTGTCAGAAAAGTGCCTGTGAGAGTGTTTGCGCTCATTTGCTCTCCTGCCAGGTGGGGAACAGGATTTCTTCTCTCCAGAAGATGCAGTGTTCAAGGCGTGATCTTGGAAGCCAAGACGTGGTCCTTATCAGACACCGAACCTGCTGGCACCTTAATCTTAGGCTTCCCAGCCCCCAGAACGATGAGAAATAATTTCCTGTTTTTTACGAATTCCCCGGTCAGTCTGTAGTATTCTGCGGTAGCAGCACACGTGGGCCACGACTCACACGTTGTCTTTTGTATTCGTTGTTTGTGGCCATGCAGGTGTGCGCAAGGTGTGGAAACTTAGGATAGGGTATTTCTGGCTAAGTAAACATTCAGAAATAGGTACTATTCTTTTTGGAAAAAACAGCTAGTATGCTTTTGGATGAAGTCTTCTCGGTTCAAGATTTTTTTTTCCTAAGCACTATTTTTTCTTGATATTTTATATAGACAACCAAAACATTTATTAAAATGAACTCATGATATTAAATGAGGACTCTATACAGATAACAATATATTAATATTTTCTAGAAAAATGTATAAACACATACAAACTCTGCTGTTAATTCCCGGTTTCTCTTGAGCAGTTCCTCTTGGTGAATAATTTGGCATGCTACTTTTAAGAAATTCTTTCTGCATTCTTTTTCCTTTTTCACTTTCTGCTTCTGTGCGGTCAGTTTCAGGATAGCCATTTTCTTCTCTCAGGTATAAATTATACCCCTGGGTTTGGGCGCACTGTAGGGGCGTACTGTTTCTGTAAGGATGAAACATGCACGAGAAATAGAGATCAGGCCTGTGGACCAAGAAACAAAGCTAGGAGAGAATCAAGCTTGAGCACAGTAGAAAGTCCAAGGGTGGCAGAAACCAAGGGCAGGTCTCAAACGCCTGCTTTAGAGAACTCTCCCAAAGCATCTTCTTTCATTCATAACTGTCTCCTGCACCTGGGCTTTTAACTGAGCATTCAGAATCTCCTAGGAAATCCACACCTAGATACTTCCTTTTATACTTCAGTGTAGGAATTACACTGCCTTTCATTATCGACAGCTGTGTGGGGGTGTCTTTTCCCTGCCACGTGGCAGTCCCAAAGAACCTGACCAATGTATAGAAGGGCTTTGAAGATTCCCCATGTCCTTTCCTCTGTCTTTGAATCTTTTTGGATAACAGGTACCAAGCCGGACTCAAACTCATTCTTGCTCTTCAGTCAAGGCCAATTATCTTTTTAGCAAATTTGTGTTATCGTGTTACTAAAGTAAATAAATCTTCCAAATTCAACCTCTCTGTTCCTCTAGAAGGGGAGTCAACAAACTCAGGGCTCAGTCCAAATCTGAGTGACCACTGGTTTTTGAAATAAGTTTCACTGGGATTCTTCTGTGTTCCCTTTTTGCACTGTCTATGGCTCCTTTTACCAAAGGCACAGTTGAGTGGTTGAGATAGAAACCATATGACACTCAAAACCTGAAATATTTACCATTAACCCTTTTCGGCAAAAGTTTGTCAACTCCTACTCAAGCTATAGCCTCTGCACAAAGCTGAGCTCAGATTTCAAAAACCTCTATTGGATATAACCTCTTTATTTTTTCTTTATCTTCCTTCAATTGTTAATCTGAAGAAAGGTATAAAATTAGGATGGGAACTGGGCATGTTCAGTTGATACTAACGCACCCTTAATTAGTAGCAGATTATTGACAATTTTCAATTTGTAGTTTTCATTATGTGAATCCTAACTTTATCTTGTAAGTAACACAAAATTATAAGAAGAATCCTGACTGCATCACCAACAGATTTCTAAAAAGATATGATTTTTCTACTCCTTTAAGCAAGTCACAGTCTATAGCTTTGTTCGGTTACGTATGGCCATTAGCAGTGGACAGCTGTCAGATAAGGTCAGACAAAGTGACTCAAAGTCACGTTTAAAACAAAGTCTGACCAACTGTTTTGATTTCTGTAGTTAGCTGCTGACTAAGCATTTTGGAGAGAATTTCTCTCCATCAGCCTCATGGGTTCACCGAGTACGGAACGACCCATGTGACATGAGTATGGTCATCCTGGAGAAATTTTTAGCATCTGCGATAAAATTAAGTACACTTTAGTTCGATCACATAATTGTGAGTGTGCATTTGTGGATGGGGGAGCTATGTTCATGATTTTGTAAACTTCGAACTATAGAACTCGGATTGCAGCCTTTAGTTGATTTCCATCCAATTCAGTTAATGTTACTTAAGAATTAATTAATTAACTAGATAAAAAAACTTATAACTAAGACTAACTACAGTAGCATTTTAATACGAGAGCAGCACTCATTGCACGGTGTGCCGTGATATTGGTCTTCAGTCTCTTCGCTGAGAATCAATGATACTGCTTACATTCCTGAGAAAGTCGCCTATAATGTACCTACCTGGCGAGCTTCCTGGTGTGTCCCGGGGCTTTCTTGGTGTCATTAGTGCACCTTTGTCTTAACCACATGCCCTTAGCCTTCATAACACAGTTCATGGCTTTTACCGTACACACTTATTTAAGGTAGTGTTTTCCACATTTTTTTTAAATTGCTGGAGTCCCTGTGTTAGCATTCTCAGACTGCAATAATACCGTAGACTTGGTGGCTTAAACAACAGAAACTCATTTTCTCCCAGTTCTGGAAGCTGAAAGTCCAAGGTCAAGGTGCAGCCTGCTGAGTTTCCGCCGAGGGCCCCTCTCCGGCCGGCCCGCTGCATGCAGGGGACAGAGAAGGGGGAAGCTCTTCACACCGCTAACGCCACGTCATCCGGTGTCTCTTCTTACAAGGACACTAATCCTATTGATCAGGGCTCCACTCCTCTGCCCTCATTTAACCTTGATTACTCCTGAGAGGCCCCTTCTCCAAGCAGAGCCACACCGGGGTGAGGGGCTCATCGCATGACTTTAGGGGAGACACGGACAGTCCTAGCAGTTCTGTGTCAGAGTTTGTTTCACTCAGTCTGTTCTGCGTTATTAGAGCCATCTGCTTCATTTTCTGTAGGAATTTCCCTACTTTCTTGCTCTGGTCTTTGTCGAAAGTTTGCTTTTCAGACGCTTTTCCAATGATCTTATGCCGAGGACCAAAGTTTTGAAGGCTTTATGGGCATAGAAAGGGCATCTGGAACATCCCTGGGCAAGAGTGAGCCTTGCCTTAAGCTGAAAGCAGACACCCCCTGCCCACCACCACCCCCGTCCATGGCGTGCCGTTAAATCCCTGCTGGAACCAATATGCTAAAGACTTTATTCACTAAATCATCTTTTTTACACCAAAGTTACACTAGAAAAACTTACTACACTCCAAGTTATAATAGGCCAAAGGACCAAGGTAATACTATTCCAGAGTTTGGAATGTAATCTAAGATTGTTTCATTCTTTAAGAGTTTTAATCGTGTGAAATGAATGGAGAAACTTGTGTCAGGAACTATGCTCAAAGTCTCGGAGTGAAAACCAAAATTAAATTTATTTGTGGAAATCTCAGATAAAACTTTTAGATTGGTGGGGATTTTCCTAGAAATAGAACAATTTCCCGATGAGAGAATCAGACAAGGAGACTAGCAGTCTCCAAGGGTTCATCGTGGTCGCGAGACACAGATTTGTGGACTGAGAGGTGGAAACGGTTTCTCCGCATTTCTGCGGTCACACTGCACGTGGCGCTGAAGGTCTGCAATCGTGTAACTGGCCGTGGGTCCTGCGACGTCCTGGGGATTTTGTACAAATCATTCAACTTCAGCCACATTGTCCTAAACAGCAGGAATGAATGTATCTGCCTTATAGCAGCTCAAATAAAACCCAGTATACAATGTCCACGGATATCGTCAGCTGTAACAAAACTCTAAATGAATAGTAGGTATCGCTAGTATTTTCTCAATCAATAAATAATGTGTAGGTTCGGATTTGTTTTCCGTGATTCACATTCAGAGGACTGTCCTCTCCTATCGACCTGTCCCTTTGCTGTGCACCCAGGGATGAGATCTCTCCTGGACAAGACCGCCTCACTTTAGATAACAAAACAAAAAGGAAGTAAGATTTTAAATTTAAGCTCTCAAATACAATAGAGGAAATGACTCCGAGTGTACATTTTCAAGTACAAGAATTTCTTCAGAGCCATACATAATATCTTCCATTTAACGTATTTGACTTCTCACACCTTAAGACATACATATTTTTCCAGAAATAACGAGAAACTAAGAAACAGATGCTTTTTTGGGTAAAATGTTCACTCTATATACTAAGATACAGGTACATTAAAGTTTAATCAAAAGTGAGCCTGGAATTAAGTATAATTTAAAGTAATCCTTTTCAGCAGGTGAAATATACTTTACCCAAGGGATAACTACGTCTGTTAAAGGTTTATTCTTAGATTTGTGAACAAAAAGGCAAACTCAGACTTGTATGATAATTACAGATTTGGCTCAGGTTGATACTTTAGGGAGAAAAAGAGAGAAAAATTGTATTCTGATTAAAAGCGGGAATTATTTCTAGTTTACCAGCATATTAATTATTTTGACTGGTTTTCACCTGTAACATTTACAAGAGAGAGAATTTTTACAAATTCAAAGTAAACTGTATTTCATGGGAAGAGAAATCAGAAAATGCTTGAATAAACTTCAAATATTAAAAAATTCAATAGGCACTAAATTTTTCATGACATCATTTGCCACAAATCTTATAACAAATAGTGAATGTGTGGGTGGGGCAAAGGCCTCATCTACATACTGTGTGCTCAGGGTCTACAGATTAACACAAAGGGCAACGTTTTCCACGGAAACACCCAGAAATAAGGTCAAGGTTAGAGGTGTCTCAGAGGCACATTGTACCCAATTTACACAGCGGCTAAATGGACCGTCAGCACCCTGGGACACAAACTCATAAACATACTTGGGTATTTTAAGTGTTCGAATAGCAAGTTTTTAAAAGAAATTTCGCACCTACTTTAGCTCTTTTGTTGTATTAACCTTTTCTGGAAACTTTCCATGCTGATAATTTATAAATCTAATATGAAAATATTATTTTACTTATTCTCACCCCCATTACTATGTTCTGGGAAGCAATTGGTGACTCCATCCATAGCAAAATAGTCTAACTTAATTTGGAAACCATCAGCGAATCCTCGTGAAAACGAGCATTTTAAAATCACCCGTTTTACGAGGGGAAGAGAGGGGAAAGGATGCAATTCGTGTGTGTTCTCCTTGGGTGTTTGCTGCGTGCTTTCCACAGAACACGTGTGTGGGGACGGCTCTGGCGTAAATCTGAGAGCAGAAACAAACCAGGACATTTGTATCCGTTTGCTGACACTCAGCGAGATGGTTTCTGGCCGTCGTGGATTTGTAGTGGGTCGCCGTCTGTGTCCTTCTGAAATTTATAAGGGAGAAGAGAGGAGAGTATGTCCCCAGACCCCAAGACTTCACTGTCTGGGCACATACTCAAACCATGCATCTCTTACTCTCAACCCGAGGACTACGTGTGCTGGTGATCTGGTGATTTTTCCAGCATGCACGTAAATTGCTACTGAATGCCCATTCAGGTAGTTTTATACTTCAGAATCCATTTTTGCATGTAGTCTGTGTTTGACGAGTAGAAAATTCTCCTACTCCCTCGTTATTTTATTATTCTCTTTAATAGCAGGATGGCTCTTGCTTCTCTGCCAGACTGCACGATTACTGATTCCAAAAAAATAATAATTGCAACCAGTTTGTAAACGGCACCCACTGGGTCTTATGACCCATTTGATGTGGCTAATATACTTTTTAGTTCTCACTACTAAAGATCTATCATAAATGAAATTTTTAAGTTACCTAAATTAGAAAAGACGGTGCTAACTTGAGGACTTTTAATTTAATTTTAACCACAAAACTTCAGTGCATACATTGAAAGTATAGCGACAGAAAAGGAAAGGGCAGATTTTTATTTTCTTTTGAATAATATATATCCCTGTTGGATTATTTTTAAAGACTCGTTACTTGAGAAATACTTGTGTAGTGAAAAACATCTCCCGTGAAATGTGCGAAGTGATTATGTGCTGATGTCTGTGCTAAAGTGACTGGCTTCCAAAGGTTAGTAATTTTAGTGAGCATTTAAACATAGTCGGTATTTCACTCTTCCGTATTTTGTATTTCTATGTAATTGTAATACTGGAATAATTTAAGGGCCGTCACATTAATGCCTATGAACAGGTACTTTATTTTCATCTTATTGATCAGTTGCTTAGCAACTATGTGGTTAATGAAATCTACCAGACCGGTGTCTCTCTCTCTCCAGAAAATGTCAGCAACTACATGGAGTGTTCACAATATCTTAGCAGTTTACAGCCTCTAAAGGATTAGTGAGTAATTTTATTTTATTTTCCAGTAGATCTTATTTTTGTTATTCAAAACTCCTTTTAACCTCCATTCTTTGGACATTAAACACAGCTTTTTACTCTAGCTCCAAGAGGGGTTACTGCTAATATTGGAAGATTTGTTCTGTGTCTTAGTTCTTAGAGAGACTGATCAATCTTTTGTAATCAACCAATCAAGTTATTTTAATTGAACATCTGCTGTGTTAAAAATATTATGCTAGATCATTGGTGGACAGACATGATTTTTACCTCCACCCAAAGGTTTATTTAAAATTCATTTTGAGACCACACGCACTGATACCTATTGACAGTGAAAGGCAGTGTTTTACAAGGAAGCAACAGGTACAGAAAGCAAAGGAGTTAAGGGAAAGAGCCAAAAGCCGTATCCTTTGATGTCAATCAAGAAAGGATGATTCTGATAGATTTCTTAGATTCAGCAGAGGAATAAAAGAATGCAAACCTTTCTAGATAGAGAAAATAAAGCCTTCCTAAATACCTCTTAAATGCATAGCAATAAATAAAATGATAGCATTTGTAAAGACACCACATTTTTCTCTTAAACGACTTCAATGCAACTAGTATTTAAAATGGAATTGCTACCTCTGCACATACTATATCACTACTGAAATAGCTGCCAGGGATAGTTTCCTTCATCCGCTAACACAGGGGAGAGATTATCTACAGGAAAGAAAGCCTGAACTATGCTACCGTTGGAGACAGGCGTGTGCTCTACACAGATACGGTGTGGCAATTTATAGTTTGAGTTAAACGGTTGTATCCATCCAGGTAACAAACATTTGCTGAGTGGGCATCATAGACATAAATTGCTGCAGGCCATGAAGAAGTGGGAAGCAAGACAGTGCACGAATGTGTATATTTAATACTTTCAAGTAGTTAATTTACAAGAGTTATGAATTTATAAGACTTTCACTGTGTGCATTAGCAAAAGTAATCGCTAAAGCTTAAAGTGATTTTACATGACAACTAAAATTAAATTATGCACGTGAATATTTAGAGAATTTTTAGAAATAATTCCATATGTAAATTGTGGTACATTAGCAATGCACTGTATATATAGGCAAAACTCAACTCAATAGCCTTTTAAAAAATTAACAATTTTTAAAGACACCAAAGAAAAAAGAAAAATAGGAGTGTGAATTTTGGCACCTTATCAAAAATAAATTGACAAATCAATTCTTCTTAATCAATGTGCCACAAATTATTCTTAGAGATGTTTAGAATCAATGTTATGTGGAAGAATCAGATATCCCGTATAGGGCAGAAACAGAGGTAGTTTTTTTCGCAGAAAATACTGGTAGCAAGGCAAATTGAGACGCCATGAGTAAAATTATGAGTGTTTCTTCTGCAAGAATGAAAATGTGAGAAACCAGTCAAACCCAGAGCCCTGTGTTTGGTGCGGGACTCCCACTTTCCCCTAATCAGCCTGTGTTCCCTTGGCCAATTAGTGTCTTGATTAAGTAGTGAGAGCTGTTGCCAAGAACCTTGTGAGTTCAAAAGAATTATGAAACAGGATCGCTGAGTTCGAGTGGATTACACTCCAGTTTCTGAATTTCAGTGAATTTTTAAACCTTCTTTACAATTCAGTTTCTGAAACCAATTTGTCGGTATACTTACTCATTTATTTTGCGTGCAGCGTAAGCAGCGGTGTAGCCTGGTTTTAGTAACAGCACCAGCAGAACGTGAAAGATTCCTCAGCAAACTTGTGCCTCGGCTTCCCTGAAACTGTGGTCTCTCCCACGTGCGGGGTGATTCGTGAGCCGGTGCAGTCCTGTGTGACTCAGCAAGGGGTCTCCAGGCACTTCCATTTGTACGGTTTTTGAAACCATCAATCATCTAGGACAAGAGTCCTAGATGCATGACAGCTGTTCATGCGGTTACCGCTCAGGAATTTTTGGTGTGGACATGTTTGGAGAAAATATTATAATTTATATAATTTAAATTATGTAAAATTTTAATAATGTAAAATGTAAATTTTTTAATATATTTTCTTTCTGCTGTTGCTGATGCTACACGTGAGAACAGGACCTAAATCTATACAGGTATAAACGTAAATCCACTTGACGTGAATTTCAAAGCAGTTATTAAAAATATTTATTATTTAAGACTAGTAAACTCTATAAATAAGCTTTACCTAAAAAAAAAAAAAAAAAACACTCTGAGACAAAGTGTTGGCATTTTTAAAAATAAAAAATTTCAGACACAATTGAGCCGTGAGTAAGTTTATGTAAGCTCTCCACTCTTCCCTGGATTTAAAAGCATCGTTAACTGCACCGCAGAATTCAGGCAGGTGGTGAGTGGACAGAAGCCCGTGTATCAAGAAGAAAACTCTGGGGATACGTGAGTCCACTGAGGTTCCTTGTGTAAATATGGTGTTCCAGGAGCTACAAGAGCAAACAGTTATTCAGTTTGAGTTTGCAGCTAACCCGGTGGTATCCCCAGACCTTTGTCCTGAAAGACTCAGGTTTCCTGCTCCCATCTCCTGTGACGGGTGACAGCCGCCTGACGGTTTCCGCCAGGGGTCAGCCCCGACCACCTTCAGCCCTCGCGCAGGCGTTAGGAAGGAGCCAACCCTGGTGCTCTTCCTCGAGGACCGCTCTTTAGCGGTGGTGTTGCTGCGTTTCCGGGAGCGGCGTGCTGAGGAGGGCAAGGGGACCCGGCAGCCCTGCGTGCAATGTGGCTGAGTTCTGTGGTGTCAACGTCCCCAACACGCTGTCCTCACGCTGCCAACGTGAGGTCGCTGAACCAATGCGGGATTGGCTATCGTTAGCCATCCCAAGCCACCCTCCGCACGTCGCTGATGTGAGACACACTTGGTCTCCGCTTGCTTCTTTATAGAACCTGAGACTATTAATATTATTTTGTTAGATTCTTAAAATGACTTTTTAATCTATATACTACACACGCGCGCACACACACCAGTTTGTGTATCTATGCATGTGTGTATGTTTCTGCATGTGTGTGTGTGTTTTCCATTCTTTTCTTCTCCCACAGTGACATGAGGGATGGATACATTGTAGGAAGAGGCTGCTGAAAACCCGTGGTCCCCAAGTGAAGGAACATGGAGCAGGACCACAGTGACGCTGGACTGTGCTATGGGCAAGAGCTACGCCTTCATTACAAGCCACGGGTCTGTGGGGTCCTGTCTTTCCACCCCACAAGTCACAGCTCCGTCGTAAAGTACAGTGTCTACAACCCGGTAGTGTCGCGGGGCAGCATGACAACCTGGCGGCGACAGAGATCCATGTTAAAATTCCCTATTGGGAGGAAATGATCTTTCCAGAATTGGTTCCGAGCTGTCCGGCAACATGGCTCCTCATCTTGCAACTGTTAATACATCTTTCTCCTCGTTACGTAACTGAAAATTGGAACTAACAAGGACAACTTACAGTATCTTTTTACGCAGATAAAAGTTATTCTCATAAAGGCTTTACGCTGCAGAGCCAGATCGAGTAGGATTTTATGGACAAATGCTACAAGCTTGGTTTTCGTTCCGCAGCACCTCTCAACGAGGTACAAGATGACATTTTACTTCGGTTGTCATGATCCTTTTGCAGCAAGAAGTCTAATGCACGGAGCAGACTTCCGTGCACTGCTCGTCGGCGATCAGGACACGCCTTAGCAATCGCTCCACTGTCGGTACTCCGGGACGACGTTCTCCCACAAAAACCCGAGATCCGTCTGCCAGCGCCTGCCGTTCCTGCGCTGACCGAGCCCTTGCAACTGTAGAAGAAGGATTGGGGCGGGGGAGTCGCAGGCCTTGCTACGTTTCAAAAGGCATCACCAAGGCATCCCGAAAGGCCTCGCAGCTCCTGCCATAAATAGGACCTTACACACACCGGCAGGCTGAACGCGGCTCTCCTCCCAGCTTTCTTTCTGGGCTCCCTTCTTATACCTCCCCCCAGGTGCCCGTGCTAGCTTCCCATTTTGCTTTGGCTGACGTCTAGTGTGTGATTTTATTTTTAACCTTGGCCGGAACTTATTTTCCCCAGGGGTTCTCTCCTTACCTGTACCAAAGCTTTAGTTCAGTGTTTGTAAAATCAAGGACAGACAGTAAATCTCACCTGCGGATCTTGCTCTAAATGCACACATCTTTAAATGCGTCCCGAATTTCTGCAATGGCATCACTAGATTAGACAGATGGTTCACTAGGTGCAGACGAAGAGTCAGATGAAATCTGGTGACTTGGGTACACCCTCACTGCCGGCATCCTCGGGGAATCGCTGTTCTAGTTCACCAGTTCCCAGACTTCATTGCATCAAAATTGCACGAAGAATTAAAAAAAAAAAACACGGAAAATACAAAAACCCAAGTAATGTTTAGGCTCACTGTGTTCTACTAAACTGGAGTCTCTGGAGTGGAGGCTGGAAATCTGGACTGTTGAAAGCCTACAGGTAAATCCGGGACAGACTCCTACTGTGCATCACACCTGTGGCGCAGGAGCGCCTGCTGCTGGGTGGAACCTCACACTCCGTCCCTCGGCTGAAGCCCTGTGAGGTTTAAATGTCAAGACTGCCGTGGAAACCACGTCCAACGAGGACTTCCGTCACATTCTTCTCTGATTCTGGCTCCAAGGTCTCCCTCTTCCACTTTTAAACACTTGTGATTACATTGGACCCACCTGGATAATCCAGGGTAATCTCACTATTTCGAAATTAACTGATTAGCAAATTTATTTCCGTCTTCAAATGTAGTTCTCCTTTGCCACGTAACCTCCTTACAGGTTCAGATGATTAGGATTTGGAAGTGTTTGGTGGCCACTGTTCTGCCTACCACACTGCTTACAAGATGGATAAAGGACAGGTGTGTGGCTCTCACCTGTGATCCCAGCACTGTGGGAGGCCAAGGCGGGAGGAGGATTGCTTGAGGCCAGGAGTTCGAGACCAGCCTGGGCAACGAATGTAGTGAGATCTCGTGTTACAAAAAATAAGAAAAATTAGCGGGAGGTGGTGGTACCTGCCTGTAGCCCCAGACACTCGGGAGGCTGAGGCAGGAGCATCACCTGAACCCAGGATGTTGAGACTGTTGTGAGCGGTGGTTGCACCACTGCACTCCAGCCTGGGAGACGGAGCGAGACCCTGTCTATAATAGTAAATAATTTAATTAACTAATTACATAAATAAAGATACGTGTAAGCGTGCCTGTGTGTGTGACGTGTGTTTGAATCCTGATATAAAACGTGATTCTTACTGCAGGTGGTGAATAAAACAAAACAGCAAATGCGACATCTGTCTGTCTATCATCTACCTCTGTGTTTTTCTTTCTGTCTATACGTACAACTGGGGCAGTGTGTTTAACCTTTTGGCTGCCACTTTCACACCTAGGATTTTTGGGAAGAAAAGATGTAAATTCAACTTCAGAAGTTATCTGAAATAATACATATAATCTTCTTGAATATGATATATACATACATATATCATGCTTGCTTCATTATACAAAACTTAGAAATAAATCAGAAACTAGTGCGAAGGAACAAATACATTTAACACCACGTAAGTTTTATCTAACAAAAATGAGTTTTCCAGTTGCCAAGAGAAAATAAAACTATCACATATATAATTTTTATTATCAGCTACAAGGAAAAATTCAATTTGTATTTCATTATATGTCACGAGATTCAGGTGGAAGTTACTGTGTAGATTGATATTCAAGAAAAGGAATTTGAGTAACATGATGAACAAATTTTTGGTGTTTATAAATTAACTTCTGTTTTTCAAGCAAGTTATTCTTTATTCTGAGTAAAATTAAGGTTTTAAACCATGAAATGTTAACATTCCATGTCTTGAATTGTGATATAACCGTACATAATATTCAAACAAAAACCTTCCAGTGATCTTGCCTCTGATTCTCTTTTTTCTAATACAGATTTTAAAAGGCTTCTATTAAAAATATATTTACTTATTCTTTGCCATATTCTCCATATTTTACCATAATTATGTGTGTGTTTCTATATCGCTGTCCCCAACTGAACTATGATGGTAGTGTTTTTTCCAAGGAGAAACACTTGTGCAATATTACGCTCTACTTGTATCCCCAGCATTCATTTCCTGAGTGCCTGACAAAATAGGTCCTAAGTAAATAAATCTAAAAACCAGCATGAACATGTATTTTCTTATATACATGCCCATGCACAAATGCAGTCTTAGAATAAAGTCAGTCTTAGAATAAAGTTTTATAGCTGGATGGAATTTCAGCAGAGGTTGGATGCATTTCACACCAGTTCTAGGGTGTGTTAGGGGTTCCAGAGACAGAAGGGAGGGGGTGAAATAATTGTCTGGAAGAGGAAATACGGCAAGACTGCCAGGCAACATTAATGCTCAGTCAGTGTTCATGGTCCTGAATTAAAAATGGGACCGATCGGTATCATCTCGTGTTTGTCTCCAGCCACATTCAAAGGTCCTCAGTAGATGGAGACTTGGGGTCAGTCGGGGTTGCGGGGAGCGTAGTCACGTCGGTAATGTGTGGAATAAAGGCCACTCAGTGTCGCCCTTCTGTCCGACCCCGTCTCACAGCTCACTTACCGGAAGACGAGGCAAGTGAAAATACATTGGAGAATCGCAGGCGCAGATACCTGAGAAGTGGTGAAAAGTGTTTCACTGTGACCCAAGCGGCATGCGTCCTGTTTCTTACTCAAAGCGCACTGATTTGCAGTCCCACCAACAGTGTAAGAGACTCCCTATCTCTCCACATCCTCGCCAGCATATTACTTTTTATGTCAGCCTTGTACACTAGGTTGGGATGATTGAAGGTGTCAAAATAAGTAGCTTTTTTTTTTAATGCTCAGAGAGGTACAATGGTAAAAAATGATAGTTTGATATGAAAGGAATCATGGGAAAATGTATTCTTGGTGTTAATAGCTATCAATTTACTTAGATAATTGATACAGATAATTTACACAGAAACTTACTGCACTATTTTTGGGAGCAAAAAAGAAAGGATTATTTTTAGTTATAAGAAAGAAAACGGAAAAGATGAAGTATAGTTGCCATCTGCTTTCATCTGGTTTCATCTGTCAGAAACCACTTACTCTGGGACCAATATGTTGTAGATTCTTCTTGCAAATAAGTTCTGTACCTATTTTAAGTCACGAAAATCCTAAAAGTGATTTGGAAGTAAAATATAGACCTTCTACCAAAAAATGTGGTAAATATTCGAAACTTTCATAAGCTTTTAATTTAAAAAACTTGGTTTGGGAGGCTTAATTACCAAATGAAGAATTTAATAAAATCTTGACACTGCATTTATTCCATTCCAAACTCTAATCCAACTAAACACTGTGTAATCACGTTCTACATATTCTCTTACTCCTTTTTAAATTTTTTCTTCTTATGAGGAAATTTATAGATATAATTACTTTTATGTTAACCATTGATCTAATGATAATTATAGCTTTGATGGTGAAGGTCTTTCCTGATATTTTCCTTCATGAATTCTACATTCCAGCCAAACTAAATGCTTACTTTCCTTTTTGTCTTTTTGAGATTTCTTTCTCTTGGCCTTTGCTTAGGCTGCCCCACATCTTATTTCTTACATGGTCTTCGAGGCCCAGCCAAAGCCACATCTTCCCCAGGCTGTCTTCCCCGATAGCTTCCTTCCATGAACATCTGAGGGCCCCTTAGCACGTCCTGCGTCAGGGATTTCTAAACATTTTCTTTAGCTTGTTAAGGACTAGTTTATGTACTTGTCTTTTCTGCCAGATATATCACCATGTATCTCTGTAAACCTGATAATATTTAATACAATTACTAATAGTAGTAAATACTGATATGTAATTGATCAAATAATGAGTTTGAGCTCCATTAAATTTCAATGAGGTATTAGAAATTATTAAAAACAACCTAAGAATTAACCTACTACCTACCTTTCTTTTTCTTTTTCCTTTTCTTTTTCTTCTTCTCTTTCTCTTTTTCTTTTTCCTTTTCTTTTTCTTCTTCTCTTTCTTTTTCTTTTTCTTGTTCCTTTTCTTTTTCTTTTCTTTTCTTTTCTTTTTTCCCCTGCCATGTAATGTAACATATTCATGGGTTCTCTGAATTAGGACGTGGGCATATTTGATGGCTCACTATTCTGCCTAACATTAAAGCTTAACATTTATGTCACTCTGAGTGAAGATGCTATCTTTTCTCAATATAAAAAAATACTAATAATAGTTGCTAAAATAATTGTTTATATATTGCAGCCATGTTCTAGCGTGTTCCATGATTTACACTTATTAATTTCTCATCAATCTTGTGAAGTGTGTATTACAGTCATGCCCATTTTATAGATGAAACTGAGGAAAAGAGATTTAAAATAACTTGCCAGAGTCCCACTTGAACTCAGGCAATACCTGACTCGAGAGCCCTTGCTCTTTGTTTAGCAGAAAGACTGAGGAGAAGTGTCCTTGAAGACACATCTTTACAGTTGCACATGATATTTTAAAAATAATTGACTGGCTATTCCTCATTATAGATTTATGCTTTCTCCTCATTATTAGGGCAAATGTATTTACTATGGTACTTACATGTGACATAAACATTCTGAATAGAAGAGTCAGAGCAAGAAAAGTTCTATTTTTCCCAACTAAATCTTTTTAGTTCCTCTTTGGTGTTTCCTCATATCCTTTTTTGGGGTGCTGTTTGATATTGCTTTTTATGAACTCCTCTCTGCATCTAGAAAACATTATTTAACATAGGAGATAAATTATACATACATGAAGAAAAGTGATAAAAAATGTAATGTAGTATGCCAACCCATGTAAAACGGTATGCAAGCTATAAGATGCATTTATTAGCAATGAAGAAACACAAAAAGGAGTGAACAGAATGGACTGACATAAAAACTTATTAGATTTAATTGCAAAGATTTTAGGATTCTTTTTTTTTTTTTTTTTGAGACAGAGTCTCACTCTGCTGCCCAGGCTAGAGTGCCATGGCATCAGCCCAGCTCACAGCAACCTCAAACTCCTGGGCTCAAGCGATCCTCCTGCCTCAGCCTCCTGAGTAGCTGGGACTACAGGCATGTGCCACCATGCCCGGGTAATTTTTTCTATATATTTTTAGTTGTCCAATTAATTTCTTTCTATTTATAGTAGCAACGGGGTCTGGCTCTTGCTCAGGCTGGTTTCGAACTCCTGACCTTGAGCGATCCTCCCACCTCGGCCTCCCACGGTGCTAGGATTACAGGCGTGAGTCGCCGCGCCCGGCCAGATTTTAGGATTTTTGACAAGGATTGGCACGAAGGAAAGAGAAAGACACTTATGGTAAGGAAAATGACAATAAAAAAGATTCTGAAACAGGAATTATAAAACTATGTACAGGAAGAAGAAAGCAGACATATTTGACTGAAGCAGAAACTACTCCCCAAAATAGACTAGAAGTTTCCTTAAAGCAGAGAGGGATCAGACTACTAGAGTTCATGAATTGAAAGGAGCATGTTATTGTCTGTCTCTTGAGGGGTTTCCTGGGAACTTTATTTGTTGGGTCCCTAGAGAGATGATCATGAAATCTAAACAGATTCTTTTTCTCAAATGCGTTTTTGAAAGCAGGGCGTTTGTAAAGTAGGACCCACCCAGAAGGCAGTGCGGTGATGGGAAAGAGCCCTGCATAGGACAGCTGACAGGTAGCATCCCAAATAGCAGTTCTACGAAAAGCCACAGCAGGTGCGAGTTTATTTAAAAACAGACCACAGCACAGGTGCAATTCTGCTCACAAACACTCGACCACAAAATACTACCCCAAAAGTCTAAGGTGGAAGGCCGTTGGGAAAAAAAGAATTCAGTTTTTCGCTTGTGCAATTTTTTAATTTTTGGAAAGAATTTGAGATGAAGTTTCTTTCTCATGTTTTGAGTTCTTTTCAAATTTAGTTCTTGCCTCCTGATATACAGATATAAATTTTACACATACTGTGATTGACGGAGATCAATATTTGAAGAAACTTTGCATACAAGAACCAAAAGGTTTAGGGTTCAAAAATGGCAAGTAGGAGAAATTTCTCCAGGTAGATGTGAAAACGTGATGTTAAGTTAATGGCAGAGTTTGGTACAGCGGAACGTAAAACAGGCTGGAGGAGGCCTCGCTAGACTCCGTTTTTAGCTTTAGAATGACTAAGATTGATTCTGAAATTCAAAATAGATTCTAAACTTGTACAATTTAAATAGGGAAAAAACACACGGTGTCATCTACTATGGTTCTCCCCCTCACTTTTCTGCAGCTCAGGGGCCTTCCTCCCTGCTCCTTGTCCCGTGCAGGCCAAGCTCTTTCCCATGTTGTCCCTTTTATTTGCTGTTTCCTTTCTTGGAACGGTGTCTGTCTGATTCTGTGGTAGGCAGAATAATGTTCCCGCCAAATGTCCGTGACCCCGATCCCCAGGAACCTCTGTTACCCGTTACAGGGCAAAGGGGACTTTGCAGACGTGATTAAGGGTACAGGCCTCAAAACAGATTATGCCGGATTATTTGGATGGACCGATTGTAATCACACGATCCCTTCAAAGCAGAGAACTTTCTCTAGCTGGAAGCAGGAGAGATGAGGCAAAGCCAGAGGTCAGAGAAATCTGAGGCATGAGAACTTGGTCCACGGCTGCTGGCTTTGAGGATGAAGGGGCCACTAGCCAGGGAATGCTGTCAGCCTCTAGAAGCTGAGAATAGCTCCCCGCTGACAGCCAGCAAGGAAACAAGGGCCTGGGCCCGACAGTCTCAAAGGACTGAGTTCTACCAACAGCTTGCATGACCTTGGAAGTGGATTCTCTCCCAGAGCCTCAGAGTAAGAGCCCGAGCTGGCTGACGCCTCGGTTTCCACACCGGGAAACTGGAGCAAGGGAATTAGACCACCCTACCCAGACTTCTGACTTACAGAACCCTGAGTAACCAACGTGTGTTGTTTTAAGCCACTCAATCCACGGTAGTTTGTTACGACACCACAGAAAACGAGTCCAGGCTCCTTCTTACTTGTTCCTGTCTCAGGCTAGATGTTACCTCTTCAGAGAGGCCTTTCCCAAGAATGTCATCTGAAGGAGACTACCCCAACCCTACATCACATGCTGTCGGTCACATTACTTTATTTGCTTCATGGCATATGATCACGAGCAGTGATTGTTCTATTTAGTTTACTTTTATTTTTCTTATCTGTCTTCCCCACCAGGTTATAACCTCCGGGAAGGCTGGGCCTGGTTAGTCGTGATCATTCCTGAATCTTAGCAACAATGGCACAGCACATCAAGACACCTGTTAGGCCTAAAATACACATTTGTAGAAAAATAACTTTTGATATAATACTAAATGGGGTAACCCTAAATAAGGTAACAGAGACATTAGGGAAAACTGCGGTATACTCAACACCATGGAACGTTCCACAACTACTTCAAAGGGTAAGATGTATTCTGTATCAATTTTTGGAAATTGGTATATAAAATATACAAGTATATTTTTCTTAAACTCAAGTAGTTTCTAAGTTGTATTCACATAGACATTAAAATGAGAATAAACTTGACTGGGCACGGTGGCTCACGCCTGTAATCCTAGCACT
>CAUYRT010053497.1:0-78705 GCA_963574885.1 Lepilemur ruficaudatus
GTGAGCACCACCACCATTTGAGCACCGTAGTGTTAATCAGTCAGTACCGATTTGATGGCGAGTGCATGTGGGGCCCATTCTTTGGGTCTTGTGTCACCTCACTTTGAATAACGGGCTCAAGTTTAATCCAGGATAATATAAGCAGTGCTAGCTCACTGTTGTTTTTTAAATTGAGTAATATTCTATTGTAAACATACACCAAATTTTAATAATCCACTCATGAATTGACGGGCACTTGACTTCTTTTAACCCAATAGTGGGATTGCTGGATCGAATGGTAGGTCTACTATTAGTCCTTTGAGAAATCTCCACACTGTTTTCCATACAGATTATACTAATTTACAGATCCCAAAACAGTGTTTAAGTGGTCCTTTTTTACTGCATCCATACCAACATCTATTGTTTTTCCAGTTTTTTATATTTATATTTTATTATTTTTTATGTGCTATTGAATTCAGTTTGCTAGTATTTTATTGAGGATTTTTAAAGTATTGAGCTGATGACTGCATAATAATTTTGTAGATTCATAATACTACCTGATAAATAAATTCCTTCCAATATGTATACTAGAACAGAGGTAGTGTGTTGTCTTTAAAACCATACATTTCTGAATTCAAATTCCAGATATTACTAATTTTTTCATCTTGGGAATATTACTTCAATCTCTCTAAAATTCACTTTTCTCATCTGTAAAGTGGGGATACTCATACTTATTTAATAACATTTTTGTGAGGATTTTATGAAATAATGAACTATACCTGATATGCCATAAGAGCTCATTTATAGTACATATCATTAATACTGGCTTTTGTTGCTGTTTTTATTATTTACTAAATCCCAGCCCAAAAGCTGTCATTGTTTTAAATATTTGTTTTTTACATATTGGAATGTGTCTGCCACAGGTTGGTTAGTGTGGAAGCCAATACTTAGATGTAGATTTTCATGTAGGACATTTCCTGATAGTACTCTCAGAATCACCATCATGGGGAAATGAAGGAAGCAGGACTGGACATAGAGAGAAGCTGGAATGCCATGCAGTTCCAACAAAGTTTTCACAGATCCTTTGGAAAACTCTGGAGCTAGAGTGGTTGGGGCAAGGGTGCTGGTCCTTTATATGAACACACTGAACAGTCATTGAATATGAGCAGCTTCTGGGCAAGGGTGTGATCTTGGACAAAGCTGTTCCTTTCAGTGGCTGGCAATTCAGAATAAGGTCTCAGGTGAGAGCTGCCAGCTACCAACATTTCCAGCAACTGAGAGAATGAGTTTCTTCATTCCTGAAGGGGCAGAGCGTGTAGGGTTCGGGGTGATGGTAATCTGGGTGGTTCACCACAGTGCCCCCTACAGTGTCCAACAAATTTTAGATTTTTATATCCTCTCCCCCAAGAAGCAGTCTTCTTAAAAAAATATATTAAACTTTCACACACACACACCCAACCACCAACAACAATAAAAAGAGAAGACTAGGGTTTTTTATTATCTTGGTGTAGTACACTTAACAAAAATATGATGAAATCTTTTGGTTCTTACTAGGCCTTATGTCCTCTAAACATTTCCCTAAAATATTTGCTTTGTATGTGCTAAGAAAACAATAAAGAAGTTAGAAAGCTGAGTCAGCTATTTAAGTTCCATCGAGTGTCTACTATGTGTAACTGCACTTAGTAGTAAGGAAATAAAATAGTGAAATTTTCAATGAAAAAACAGAAAACAAAAAATCTATTTCTGAAACCATATGTCAACAATTGCAAATTCCTATATGCATATAGGAATCATTAAAAAAAATCTCACCCTAAGAACACTCAAAGTTACAGAATTGATGAATCTGTTCACTTCAGACCTTTTTAAGCATGTTGCTACTGACAAAAGATAGAGAGGGAATAATGAGATAAAAACTTCAGTAGATATTTTATGACCAAGAAGGAAGAAGCAGCCCAGTCACTTGATTTTAGAAGCTATCTGTTCCCACCTCCACATTTCCATCCCAGTTCTATGAAATTATTGTCTAATTGGAGAGCTTCATATTTTGATGGTTAGAATTTCATTATTAGCCTATGTGAGCCAAATGCTTTTTAGAATTCTCCACTAGAATATTCCCTTTCCTTTCTGAACTTTAAGAAAATTGTTTTTTGAATATTTATGCAAGGTGTAAAACTATAGTTAGAGTATTCTTTCTTGACCTTAACAGCCAGAGGAAAATATTATCACATACCAGTAATAATTATAAAGCTAAAATTCTTTTCCAAGATCATAAAATAATTTGATGCAGAGAAGTAGCATTTAGTGAAATCTGAGGAAATACACACTGAACTCTTTGAGCTCAGATATTAAGAAGACTTTAGTCACACCTCAGATCTAGCTAATTTGTTAGCAAGTCATGTCAACTTTACCTCTACCTTTAATTCAATCTCTTTCTCATATCAACCACCAACACTCTAGTAAAAGCAACTATTATCTCTCACTTAAACTCCTACAATAGCCTCCTAACTTATCTCATATCCAATTTTAGTTCCTTATAATGTATTCTACAAAAAGCAGCCAGAACAACCTTATAGAAAATGTAAATTACACCATATCATTCTCAAGTGGTTTCTAATACAGAATATAATTCAAAATCTCAACCATGGATAGCTCATAAAATCCCTCCATGATCTGGTGCCTGCCAAACTCTGTCCTTGTTTCATGCCACTCTCTCTATCATTCAATGTGAGATAATGGCACCCATATTCTTTCTGTTCCTCCAAAATGTCAATCTCACTCTTCCCTTCTTAAGGTCTATGTACTAGGACTTCCTTCTGCTTAGAAAAAATGTACCTACAGATGTTCTTATAATTCAGTCATCATAGTAAATGTCACCTCCTCAGAGAGACCAGTTTTGACCTAAACTAGCTACCTAGACACTCTCTATTTCATAGCCTATATTAATTCTCTGCATAGTAATTATTTCTATTACTTTTCTTTAATATGTGTTTAGTTGTTTCTTTATAATCTGACCAATTCCCCTCAAATAGAATGTGAACTTCATGAGATCAAGGATATTTTCTTGTTTCCTTTGCCACTATTTAATCCTTAACATCTAAGAGACCCTGGTATCTAGTAGGTACTAAATAAATATTTTCTAAATGTAGAATAAAATAAATATAAGGATTTTCAAAGTTTAATGGTAAGTAAACAGACATTTTTTGAGATATCTTTAAAAAGGCATAACTCCTAATTCCTTCTAGCTTTTTTCTTCTCAAACACCACCATTTCTATAAATGGCATCCCCAACCATTCAGTTGCTCAGGTCCAAACATACATTCTAACTCATATAAAATCCATCAGCAAATCCCATGAATTCTATGTTCAAAATATATTTTACATACATTTACTTCTCTTACTCTTTGCTTCTATACTCAGTTCAACCAAGCTATCATGTACTCTTACCCAAAATACTATAATTTGCTGATAATAGGCTCCCTGCTTATACTCTTTTTTCTTGCCCACCCTTTCCCCCAATCTATCCTCCACACAATCAACTGAATGATATTTTTAAAAATATAAATCAGATCACCTAATCCCCTTTCTAAAACCCAGGGTCTTCCATTTGCACTTAAAGTAAGTCCAGACTTCTTACCATGGCCAAAAGGTCTTACAAAACTAGGCATTGCCCTTCCCTGATTCCATTCTGAACCATCTCCACAATTCTCCCTTCCTCACTGGCAAATATTCACACACTATGTTCTACCTACATTGGCTTCCTTCTTTCTGCACTTTAAACTGACCAAGCTAATTGTTACTCTGGGTCCTTTGAACTTTTTGCTCTTTCTGCCTAGAATGCTCATTCTGTGTCTCCTCATTGAAATTCAGGAATCAGCTCAAATGTCACCTCCTAGAGAAAGCATTCTCTAACCCTATGGACCTAAATTAAATGAACTCTCCTCTCCAGGAATCGCTTTCTGTTTTATAATTGTGCATAACTTTCTTCATAGAAATTATCCATTTACAGATTATTTTAATCTCTTAATCATTTTATTAATTGTCAGTGTCATTAGGATACAAGCTTCACGAAAGCAGTGTCAATGTCCTTCTTGTTCACTGTCAAATCCTTAGCTCCTAGGAAAATGTCTAGTACTTCATGGTGTTCAATATATATTTTTTCAAACTAATGAATAAATTGAATGCTTCCAATCTGTCAGATGTATTCTATCCATAATTTTCTTTTATCTTTACAACAATGGTATTTATTATTATTGCCTCCATTCTACAGATGAGAAAACCATTGCTTAGAGAAATTAAATAACTTGCCCAAGTTCACACAGTCATCAAGTAGTATAATTAGGATTCAGTCTTAGGCTGTCCAATCTTCAATTTTCTGTTTTTAACTGCTCCACTACACAATTATTGTATAAATATTAACCTAGCGGTATTTCACAGGACTCTTTCCTAGGTTTTTCTCTCAGTGGGTTAAAAGATTATATAAATGGATCAGTTATCTCAATTTCAACCAATAAAAATGGATAAGAGAGGCTGCCAGCACAGGTAAGGTAATGTAGACTCATTTCCTTAATCCTCTCTGATAAACAAAAATGTAAACCCTGAGGCTACCAAACGAGAACACTGAAAAATGGCAAGAGAAATGCGAGCTCATTGGGACCCTGGACTGGAGAAACAACAGTGGCAGGGAGTCTTGCATGCCCCACCAAACAGAAAAAAAGTGACCTAAACCTGGCATTTAACCAACCCCCCAATATAGCAACAGCAGTTGGTTCTGTAGAATTGTGCCTCCCTTAAATCAATGCAAGTGCATCTAAGAACGTAAGACAAGCATGACACAACCAGAAAAGGGATCAGTGGGGAGCCCCACTAACAATAAGTGTCCAGAGGGAGTGTCCTCCTCAGTCAAGCCTAAAATTTATATTTTCTTTGAGAGATACTGAGGGTTTCTGGGTTACACTGACAAGAGGGACCCCACCACAGCATTTAGACTGACATGGAATGCCTCTTTGTCCTCACGGTTGCCTAGCCTTGGGAAAACATTACAACCAGCAGAGATGAATTGGAGCCGTAGCAACACCAGATAAATCAGGCAGACAAAAATAACAATGAAAAGACTGTGAAAATGAAACTGTCATTGAAAGCACAACTCAGAAAAGCAGGCCAAGACCCACATACTGATCTGAAAAATGATTGTTGATCATCATTTGTAAACAGAACCCATAAGAGTGATGTCAGGAAAAACTCCAAACACTTGTTTACCTAACAAAACAAAACATACACACACACAAAAACAAACCAACCAAGCAAAAAAAGCCCACAAAACATCAGAACTCTGGAAAGCAGTGAAAGGTTACAATAAGCAAGCAAAACACTAAATCAATGAAAAGGCAACTTCAAAATGAAAGGAAAGTTTTTGACACTGTTACTTGCGCTGTCCCACTCTTCATCTGGCACAGCAGCATCCCTCAATAGGAAAGCCTGAGTTTCCAGTGTGGAACCCTGGTCCCCGATTTCAGAGAGAGCAGAGCCAAAATTATTCAAGTTGTTGGCATATGTCTGTTCTAAACTGTCTGAAGGACTGTGATGAGATACTCATCTTGATTTTGCCTGACATTGAAGTAGTCCAGAAAAGTATCAAAAATTTCTCAAAAACACTGCGAACAAAATTAACAACTCACAGATAGCAAATATTATGGTTAAAATATAAAATAAACTGCCTAAAGCCTGGGAGTTAAATCTGGACCAAGTGGGAAATTAGAACATTCAAAAGCATCCATAAATATGAGATAATCTATTTATTTCTTTAATTCTTTTTTCCCCTTTTTTCTTTATTGAAGTATAATTTATATATCATGCCTTTACTCCATTTTAAGTGTACAATTAAATGATTATTAGTAAATTTACCAAGTTGTACAGCTATTCACATAAATCAGTTTAAGAGGATTTCCTTCCCCCTATTGAGACCCCTAATTCCCTTCCCCAACTACCTTTCAAAGAGTACAAGTGCAATTTTGTTACATGCATATATTGTGTAGTGGTGCATTCTGGGTTTTTAGTGTATCCATCACCCAACCCAGATAATGTATATGGTACTCATTAAGTAATTTCTCATCACCCACCCCACTCCCACCCTCTCAATCTTCCACTTGTCCAATGTCTATCAATCCACACTCTATGTACATGTGTACACATTCTTTAACTCCTACTTATAAATAAGAATATGTGGTATTTGACTTTCTGAGTTGTTTCACTCTTAAGATAATGGCTTCCAGTTACATTCATGTTGCTGCAAAAGACATGATTTCATTCTTTTTTATAGCTGAATAATATTTCATTATGTATATATGCCACATTTTCTTTATCCAATCATCAGAATTCATTTAGAAAATCTAAGAGATTTTGGTGTAGTCTTTGGGGTTTTCTAGATATAATCAGCCTACTTAGATTAATTCCATGTCTTCACTGAAGTGAATAGTGATATGCTAAACATATGAGTGCAGGTATCTTTTTGATATAATAATTTCTTTTCCTTTGGGTAGGTACCAAGTAGTGGGATTGCTGGATGAAATGGTAGTTCTAGTTTTAGTTTTTTGAGAAATCTCCATACTGTTTTCCACAGAGGTTGTACTAATTTACATTCCCACCAACAGTATAAAAGCATTACCTTTTCTCTGTGTCCTTGCCATCATTTGATAGTTTTTGACTTTTTAATGATAGCCATTCTCACTGGTATAAAATGATACCTAATTATGGTTTTAATTTGCGTTTTCTAATAATTAGTGATGTCCGGAATTTTTTCATATGCTTATTAGTCATTTGTCTTCCTTCTGTTTGATAAATGTATATTCATACTCTTTGCCTATTTTAGTGGGGTTATTGCTTGTGCTGTTATTTTTTTTCAGTTGTTTGAGTTCCTTATAAATTCTGGATATTATTCCCTTGTTGATTGCATAGTTTGCAAATATTTTCTACCATTGTGCAGGTTGTTTGTTCACTGTGTTCATTATTTCTTTTGCTATGCACAAGCTTTTTAGCTAACTTAAGTCCCATTTGTCTATCTTTATTTTATTACTTGTGGTTTTCAAGTCTTAGTCATGAATTCATTGCCTAGACCAATGTCCAGAAGAGTTTTCTGTAGGCTTATTTTAGTATTTTTATGGTTTTAGATCTTACATTTAAGTCTTTAATTCATCTTGAATTAGCTTTTGCATATGGTGAGAAATAGGGTTCCAGTTTCATTCTTCTGCATATAGTGATCAAATTTTCCCGGCACCATTTATTGGAAAGGGTGTCCTTTCCCTGGTGTATGTTTTTATAGACTTTGTCACAGATCATTTGGCTGTAGATATGTGGTTTTACCTTTGTGTTCTCTCTTCTGTTCCATCAATCTATGTGTCTAATTTTATAATAGTACTATGCTGGTTTAGCTACCATAGCCTTGTAGTATAATTTAAAGTCAGGTAATGTGATGCTTCCAGCTTTATTCATTTTGCTTAGGAATGATATGGCTATTTAGGAACTTTGTTGCTTCTATGTGAATTTTAAGATTGTTTTTATAATTTTTTTGAAAAATGACATTGGCATTTTGATAGAGATTGCAATGAATCTATAAATTTTGGGGAGCAGTATGGTCATTTTAATGGTATTACTTCTTCCAATCCAATTAGCATAGGATGTTTTTTCATTTGTTTATGCCATCTATAATTTCTTTCACCAATGTTTTGTAGTTTTCCTTATAGAGAATTTCCACTTCCTTGGTTACATATATTCCTAGCATTTTTTTTGGTAATTATTGTAAGTGGGAGTACCCCTTGATTTGCATCTCAGCTTGATCATCATTGGTGTATAGAAATGCTACTGATTTTTGTACATTTATTTTGTATACTGAAATTTAGTGAATTCGTTTATCAAATCTAAGGGTTTGGTTGGAGTCCTTGGGGTTTTCTAGATATAAGATCATATCATCAGTAAACAGAGACAATTTGACTTACTCTTTTTCTATTTAGATGCCTTTCAATTCTTTCTCTTGCCTAAATGCTCTGTCTAGGAATTCTAGTACCATGCTGAATAGGAATGAGAAAAATGGGCATCCTTGTCTTGTTTAAGTTCTTAGAGGTAATGCTTTCAACTTTTCCCCATTCAGTATGACATAAGCTGTGGGTTTAGAGGGATTTTGTGTTTTTTTTAAATTTTTTTTATTTTTAGCTCCTGATAGTCAAAGATATACCTGTCAAACCATTAGATGAATACAAGATAATGAACAGAGATTTCAGTGACCATACATGACAAGAAATACAGTTTTTGAAAAATATCTTGGTAAAGTCATGAAACAAACAGATTACTACAGATTTCAACAGTCAAAAAATAAAAATAAAAGACAGCAAGTCCTGGGGAAAAGAAATAATCTGATTTCCAGATTTATCACATTATAATATTCAAATGTCCAGATTTCAAACTGTGGAAAGCCAAAAACAAAAACAAAAAAAAAATCCCGAAGGCAGCAGTAGAGGAGAAACATCGAACAAATGGAGGGGTGCAATGAGTAACTCAAAAATAATCATTGCAGACTTCAGTACACCACCCTCAATAATGGATAGTATTTCTAGATAGATGATCAGAAAGGAAATAGAGATCTTGGACAAGAATATAAACATATACACAGCCCTCTATCTAAGAGTAGCAAAATACACATTTCTCTTAGTGTACTTGGAACATTCTCCAGGATAGACCATATTTTAGACAACAAACAAGTTTTAATATATTAAAAAAATGAAAACTTGCAAATCATCTTCTCTGACCACAGTGGACTAAAACTAGAAATGAATAATAGTAGGAAAATGTGAAAATTTAAAATATGTGCATACTGAGCAATACACTCTTGAAGAATCAATGGATCAAAGAGAAATTAGTATAATACTAGCAAATGAATAAATACTAAAATACAACAACTGAAACTTATGGCACATTGTAGTGCTATATATATATATATATATATATATATATATATATATATATATACATATCCAAAATTCATGGATCATAACTCCCATAGCCATTGTTTTAATTTTTTGTCACAATGTTGGGTGTGTTAGTGCCTTAGGAGCAGGCACTAACTGAATCTCTTTGATTTTTTTTGCCCTTCTTTTCACCTGCACCAAGGCAGAACTCTAATCTTTTCCAGTCTTTCCAATTGTGAGTCATAAGGCCCTCATTTAAGGGAGGGTCTCCCCCTCCTACCCAGTACCCTGGAGGTAACATGGTTGTCCATAAAAACCCAAGAGGACTGGGTTCAGAGATTTTCTGGATAGCTGAACAATTGAAGGTTCCTGGAAAGTGGCACACCCAGGGAGGGCATGAAAGCTCCATACCGCTTCCCCTCATGACTCATCCTGTGTATCTCTTTATGTGGATCCTTTGTAATATCCTTTATAATACACTAGTACTCATGGTTTACTGAGTCCATGAGTCATTCCAGCAACTTAATCAAACCCAAAGGGAGGGTCATGGAAATCCCAACTTGAAAGTGGTTGGTTAGAAGTTACAGAGGCCTGGACTTGTGACTGGTGTCTGAAGAGCCCTCACCCTAAGGGATCTGATGCTATGTCTATGTAGATAGTGTCAGAATTGAATTAGAAGGCACACAGCTAGTGTCTGCTGCTTGGTGTGTGGGGGAAAAGCCCCATATTTGGTCACAGAAGTCTTCTTCTGTGTTTATAATTATTGGGATGTAAAAGAAGAGGGAAAGTATGGTTTTGGAATTTTTCCAAAAGCAGATAAAGTGAAAGCAGTGCTAAGAGGAAACTTTATTACTATAAATGCCTATATAAAGAAAGATCTCACATCAATAACCTAACTTTACACTTTGAGGAGGAAGTAAAAGAAGAACAAATAATACCCAAGACTAGCAAAAGGAAGAGAATAATTGTTGTCAAAACCACAAAGCAGTTTCAGTCTAGGTCCATTTGCTTATTGCACAAAAATCCAATTATTGGAAGAATGAAGATTGCAAGGAAAATAGGAATTTTTAATATGACACATCTGTCAGGAGAACATCAGAAGCTGCCTCAAATCCATCTCTCTGACTAAGGATATCATGGGCTTTTAAAGGAGGGGCCATGTGCCTCGGGGCATGTCATGGTATGTCTCACAAGGGCATAAATGCATTGAGGATAATGTTGTGGGAGATAGTGAATCTTAGCATCATGAAGTCTACTCAGGGGCCTTCTCAGCTCTTTTGTCTTGTAGAAAATCCATCATTTCAGGCCAGATGTGGTTCACACTTATATTTCCAGTATTTTGGGAAGCTGAGGCAAGAGGATCACTGGAGGCTAGGAGTTCAAGTCCCTCAAGTCTTGCAAACAACTCAAAGCTTCAAATAGTTAGTTAAGGAGAGGATTATTAAAAAAATATATATAAGGATTCATGGAGCCAGTTACATATTATAAGAAAGATTAAACCCAAGTGCCTGTCAATTCATGAGTGGATTATGAAAATTTGGTATGTGTTTACAATGGAATATTACTCAATTTTAAGAAATGACAGTGAGTTAGCACTGCTAATATTATCCTAGATTCAGCCTGAGCCCATTATTCGAAGTGAGATGACACAAGATTGGAAGAATGGGCCCCACATGTACTCGCCATCAAATTGGTACTGACTGATTAACACTATGGTGCTCAAATGGTGGTGGTGTTCACTAGGGATTTGGGGGTGGGGGTTAGACCCACATCTGAGGGATGCGGGGAGTACCATTGAGGGGAGGGGCATACTAGAAATGTAATTGGAGATGGGAATTAGGGGTCTCAATAGGGGGAAGGAAATGCTCTAAAACTGATTTGTGTGAATAGCTGTACAACTTAGTAAATTTACTAATAATCATTTAATTGTACACTAAAAATGAATCAATTGCATGATATGTAAATTATATTTCAATAAAGTTGTTAATAAAATTTTAAAAAACACAGATAAGTATCAATAAAACAGAAAATAAAATATTTAAAAAATCAAACCAAAATGTGTTTTTTTAAAATAATGAAAAGAATTGACAGAGTTTTAGAACCCCTCCAGACATCAGCAAAATAACAGAATAGGAATTTCCAGTGCTCTTCCCCCCATAGAAATGCCAATTAAATAACTATCCATGCACAAAAATATCTTCACAATAGGTAAGGAAATCAATTGAGAGATTACAGCATCTGTGTGTAGCACAGAATTTTAAAAGTTGCATTAAAGAGGGTTGGAAGAACAGTTTTACATTACCCATTCCACCCCTCTTCAAGTCCAAGCAGCATAGCATGAAGAGAGATACCCTCTCATCAGGGGAAAAGGGAAAGATGAGCATTGGATTTGCCTTGGACCCCACAATTGGGCATGACCCCATAAAACCCAATGGTGGAAAGACCCCATATCCCCAGACTTTAGGCTGGCACCCTGAGAATGAGCCTCAGTGACAGACTAGATCCCACAGCTCCAGGCTTCAAGCATGCCCTAGCACTACGTCAGTACCCCTAGGCTTAGTCATCAGGTCTGCCCCTGCAGACACAGGCCCCAGGCCAACCCAATGCCAGCCCAGCCCCTGAAGCCCTAGACTCCTGAAGACTCAGGATCCATCAGACTGTGGATGCTAGGTCTGTGGAGGCTGCTGTGTCAGCAGATCAAGTGTTTAGGCCTGTCTCAGGAGACTCTATTGCTGGACAAACTCCCACAGACCCAGGATACAGGACAAACCCTGTGGAACTAGGCTGGTCCCTGTGGCCCCAGGACCCAATCCAGCCCTCACAGGCCTAATCTTCAGGCTTGTCTCCATGGACCAAGTCTGCCAGACTGTCTCACAGACCCAGGCTCCAGATCTACTCCAGCAGATCCAGTGTCCAGGCCCATAATTGTAGACCCCAGTACCAGGCTAACTGCCTTAGACTAAGGCTCCAGGACCACCCCAACAAACCCAGGTTCCAGGCCAGGCCCCATGGAAACAGGGTTCAGGTCTTCTTCTACAGACAGTCTCCAGGGCCACCCCAGTACCTGGAAAGCTGCTGTGGCTCAGGCTCCAGGCCCATCCCAGTGGAGCTGGGCACTAGGACCATCTCAGGACCTGGACAGACTCTAAAGACTCAGACTCAGGGCCCACCCCAATATTAGGTCAGCATCCATGGACACAGGCTTCAGACTATCCCCCATGGAACTAAGCTATAGCATGCTCTTGCAGGCCCAGGTTCCAGGCTCACCCCTGAAGACACAACCAACAGGTCTACTCCATTGGCTCTAGACTCCAGCCCAACTCCACAGACTCAGAATCTCTGGATTGGCTGACTAGTGAAGAGTTTTCCCAGATAAAGCCAGTCTGAAAAGATTGGATTAAGTCTCTATTTATTCAAATGGGCAGAGACAAATGCATGGCTACAAGCTTCAAGAACAATTACGGACAAATAAAATCACCAAAGTAACAAAATAAAGCACAGACCCTAAAGAAATAGATTTTTCTGAACCTCCTGACAAAGGATTCAAAATAATTACTTTAAGGAAGCTCAGAAAATACAGAGAAGTTATTCAACAATATCAGGACAATAATAAGCAACCAAAATTAGAAATTTAACAGAAGGGTTGAAATTATATATATAAAAAAATCAAATAGGAATTCTGGAACTGAGAAATGTAATGAATGAAATTAAAAATGTGATAAAGAACATCTGCAGCAGAATTGATAAAGCACAAGAAAGAATATGTGAACTTGAAGACAGGTTATTTGAAATTATATAGTCCAAGGAGGAAAAAAAGAGAGAGAGAGAGAGAGAATGAAAACGAATGAAGAAAATTTGTGGGGCTTATGGGACAGTATCAAAAGAGTAAATGTTTAAGTTATAGAATTATATGAATTGATATCATTATGGAAGTGAGGTCATTATTACAAGAGTAGGTTGTTATAGAAGCAAGTTTGCCCTCTCTTGCCCTCTCATGCTGTCTTTCCTTTACGCCTTCTGCCATGGAATGATGCAGCAGCAGATGTCAGCACCTTATTATTAAACTTCTAACAAGTTTTCTAGAACTATGAGAAATATTTTTTATTTATAAATTACAGTGTGGTATTCTGTTACAGCAACACAAAACGGACTAAGACATAAAATTGGTACTGAGAAGTGGAGCTTTGGTTATAACAAATACATCAAATCTGGAAGCAGTTTTGGAACTGTGTAATAGAGACAGGCTGGAAGAATTTGGAGGACCGGGCTAGAAAAAGTCTAGAGTCATCAATGGATTACTAAGAGCAACTTTGGTGAGTGTTCAGAAGAAGAGAGTTGTTGGGAAAGTTTGAAACTTCTTAGGGATTACTTACATGGTCATGAGCAGAATGCTGGTAGACATATGAATAATAAAGGCTGTTCTGATAAAGTCTCAGATAGAAAAGTGGAAAATAATATTAGAAACAAGAGTAAAGGTCATTCTTGTTATGTAGTGGCAAAAACAAACAAAACTTGGCTGAATTGTGCCCATGCCCAAAGGCTTTACAGAAGGTGGAATTTAAGAGCAATGAACTAGCATATCTTGTAGAAGAAATTTCTAAGCAAAATGTTGAGGTGGCTACATGACTATTTTTAACCATATACAGTAAAATGTGAGTGGGTAGAAATAAAATTAGAATTCATAACTAAAAAGAAGCAAGATGGAAAGATTTTTAAAATTCTTCAGCCTGGCCCTGTAAACAATGACAGAAATGTGTTTGGGGGAGAAAACCAAGGGTGTAGCCAAGCACTCCTTTGCTGAGGAGATTAGTGCAGATAGAAGGGATCATCAAGACAATTGGAGAATAACTTCAAAGGCATTCCAGACATCTTTGAAGATGCCCTTTCTTTCATAGAGCCAGAGCTCTAGCAGGGAAGAATTGTTTTGGGGGAGACACTTTGAGTGTACTATACACTCATGGCTCACTTCCCAGAGTCACTTCATGTCTCTACTCCCTGCATTCTAACACAGCACTCCTCAGCTACGGCTCAGGGAGACCCAGGTGCAGCTCAGCCTGCCACATTGGAAGGAGCAAGGTATAAACCTTGGTGGTGTCCATGTGGTGTTAATTCTTCAGGTGTGCAGAATGAAATAAGTGTGGGGACATGGCTTGCTCCACTTAGATTTCAAAGAATGTTGTGCACATCATGAAAGAGACTTGTCACAGGGGCACAGCCCCACAAAGAGTCCTCAGTAAGGCAATACCTAATGGAGCAGTGGGACCGGGACATCCTCCAAGACCACAGAACTGTAGAATCACCAACATGCAACTGAAGCCTGAGAAAGCTGCAGGTACAAAACTCCAACCTGTGAGACCTGGGTGAACTGAAAAGCCAAAGTAGCAGGACTGCTTAATGCCTTGGGGGCACAACCCCTGCCCCACCATTCCCAGAATGTGAAACATGGAATCAGAGGAGATTATTTTCCAGCTTTAAGACTTAATATTTTTGCTGTTAAGTTTTGGACTTGTTTGGGGTCTATTATTTTTTTCTTCTTGCCTATTTCTCCTTTGTCAAATGGGAACGTCTATCCTATGCCTGTTCCAACATTGTATTTTGAAAGCAGGCTTGTTAATTTAACAGGCTCACAGCTAGAAAGGAATTTTCCTCAGGATGAATCATCCCTTGAGTCTCATCCATATCTGATTATATGAGACTCTGAACTTTTGACTTTTGAGTTGATGCTGAACAAGTTAAGATTTTTGAAGGGATTTTTCATCCTCTATAGAGATGAAATGAATGTATTTTGTATGTGAGAAGAACATGAGTTTGGGGGGCCTAAAGCAACATGCTATGATATAAATGTCCCCTCCAAAACTCATGTAGAAATTTAATTGCCATTACGAGAGTATTAAGAGGTAGAACCTGTTAAGAGGTGATCAGGCTAGGAGGGCTCTGCCCTCATAAATGGATTAATGTCATTATCATGGGAGGGGTTTGTTATCAAGAAAATAGGTTCTTACAAAAACTAGTTTTGGCCTTCTCTTGTTCATTCACTCTCACAATCTCTTGCCCTTCTATCTTACTCGATGGGATGACATGGCGCAAAGGCACTCACCTGATGCCAGTGCCATGCTATGGGACTTTCTGGACTTCAGAACTGTGAAAAATATTTTCTTTTGTTTATAAATTACCCATGCTGGCATATTCTGTTATAGTAATGCAAATGGACTAAGATAGGAATTGAATACATATGCATTATTTTAAATTTATTAAGGTATATTTTATACTCCAGAATGTTTTCTTTTCTTGATGAATGTTTCATTCAAGCTTGAAAATAATGTATATTCTTCTGTTGTTGGAGTATTTGTAAAAGTCAATTAGATCAGGTTGATTGATAGTGCCGCTTATGTCAACTATATCCTTATTACTTTTCTGTATGCTTCATCTGTCAATTACTCAAAGAGTGGTGTTAACATCTTCAACTCCAATAGTGTCCATTGCTCCTTGCAGTTTTAACAGCTTTTGCCTCATGTGTTTTGATGCTTTCTTGCGTGAATTCACATTAAGGATTGGTATGTCTGGGGGAATTGATGCCTCTATCATTAATTTCACCTTCACCTTTTAAGGATATTTTTAATAAACATCTAATTGTGGGGTAGGTTTTTTTTCTTTGAACACTTTAAATATTCCACTCTTTTTTTTGTTTGTTTGCATGTTTTCTGAAGGGAAGTCCAATATAATTCAAATCCTTGTTCCTCTGTAGGTAAGGTGCCTTTTTATTCTGGCTTTTTTCAAAATTTTCTTTTTAGCTTTATTTTCCTGAAATTTGAAGATGATGTATCTAGGTGTGTTTATTTGTTTATTTTCTTGTATTTATCTGCTTGTTGTTCTCTGAACTTCTTGGGTATGTGGTTTGGTGTGTATTTTTAATTTGTAGAAAGTTCCAGGTCATTATTACATCAATAATTCTGTTCCATTGTTTTTTGTCTTCTTTTAGTATTCCAATTTTTATTTCTGCATTTCAGTTTCTATATACCCCTCTTCAAGCTCACTGATTCATTCTGCAGCTGTGTAAGTCAACTAATGAGCCTATCAAAGGCATTCTTTATATCTCTTCAAATGTCTTTTATTTTGAGCGTCTCCTTTAGATTCTCTCTTAAAGTTTCCGTATCTCTGCTTACATCAACTATCTGTTTTTGCATGTTGTATTTTCCTATTATATCCCTGAATATATTAACTACAGTTATTTTTAATTTTCTGTGTATTGATCTCAATATGTGTCATATGTGAATCTGGTTCTGATGATTTTTTTTCTTCTCAGACTGTATTTTTGCTTGCCTTTTGTCATGCTTTGTATATATTTGTTGAAAGCAAAGTATTTTATTTCAGATAATGGGAGTAGAGGTTAGTAGGCCTTCATTATGATAATTTATAGTAATCTGGATAGGATGTAGGTTGCATTAAAAGTTTCCTGTAGCTATATGTGCCAAAGGCTTCAAATTCCTCTAGTGTTTTTGTTTTTATCTCCTCTCTTGACTTTGTGATTCCCCAATTCTGTTAAAGGTAATCTGTGTCTCACAACTCATTTAGATGTTATAATCCACTGTTGTTATGCTAGAGACCTAGCGATGTGGTAATCAGATGTGGGAAAGAGGAAGCATTCTATAATCTTCCCATTAAATTTTAGTGTATTACTGTGCCTCTTTTGGGGGCTATAGTCTTCACAAGTGTTTTTCTAATGGTATATCTCTCTCCTCCCCCGCAATCTCCTATTCCTTTCCCTGGCTGCAACATTTCCAATCTATTTTCTTTACACCCTTACCCCCATAAGCTATCTTATTTCACTCCACTAGATAAAACAGAAAGACCAGAGGGTACTTGAGTGAGAGGAATACTTTCCCCTAACTTAGAATAAGGGTCTGGCAGAGTAATTTTCCTTGGAACATAGAGAAGATAGAGAACATAGAGTCTTATGGAGAAGACTCTGAGTACATTTTGCAATTATTATGTTTCCTCTTCCCATGCCAGAGGTACCATGGGATCATTCTTGGATCTTCACTATTAAAACCTATAGGGTCCCTGGAAGGAAAGCCCACAAAAATGTGGATATTACCCTAAGATTGTGGTATCCGAGAATTTCTTAGTCTCATGCTAGTCCACATTTGGCCTATAGCAATTTGTCAAAATTATCAATTAAACTTTTTACCAGTTTATGCCTCCAGCAGCTTTTTCAGGTAAGCAGATCACTACTTTGTTTCTTTCCATGAGGTTGTGTCTCCAGATTTCAGGAAAGTGGTTTTCCTTGAAACCTCAGTTTTCTGATGAGTCCAAGAAAAGATATTGATTTTCAAATTGTTCGTCTTTTCTTATATTGATGAATAGAACACTTCCCAAGCTCGTTACAGGTAAGCACTGAAACTATAAATCCAAGATAAAATTATTAATCCAAAAATTTCTATAACAATTATTTCCTTTCTTTCATTTGCACTTACAACACTCTACATGGTATTACATTTACTTTCTACATATGGTACCATTATTGGCATTAAGCTCCTTGAGTACATAATTTATTTCTAATCTATCTTTATATTTACTGTAACACTTACCATGATTACTTTCACATAGTAGACACTTTTTAAATGTTTTCTGAAATAAAGTTTTAATAGTGTTGTATAACTTATAGAATGATTTCATGTATATAAGCCCATTTAAACATTAGAATTTAGTGAAATAATCATTATTACCTCATTTTATAAATTGGAAAACTGAGGCTAAGAGAGATTAAGTGATTTATTGAATAATTCTTCCTAACAGAGCCAGAAATCAAAAACAGGTTCCCTGAATATAAGTCCAGTGTACTTTTCACTATACCTCAGTTACTTTTAATGAGTTTCTAAATGTAGTCCTTTATCCTTATGACAACACAATTGAACAACACTGCACTCTTCGTTTTGATGGCAGATAATGGACTAGTCATTAATTTTGTTTTTAAATATTTTTTAAATTTACTGGAAGTAAAATGCACACTTTTTGGTGAATATTTTTATGAGTTTTGGCCCATGCATAAGGCCACACAACAAAACCACAATCAAGATATAAGATAGTTCCATTGTACTAAAATGAATATATTCCTGCTAGCATTTTGTAATCAAACACTACCCATAACTTTTACTCCTGGAAAAAACTAATTAATTTGCTTCTTATACTTATAATTTTGCCTTTTCCATTACTCCATAGAAATTGAATCATCTAGCATGTGGCCTTCTTATCACCCATTTATCAGGTGTGTAGCATGTGAATATTTTCTCCCATTCTGAAGGTTGTCTATTCACTTTGATGAGAGTTTCCTTGGCTATGCAGAAGCTTTATAATTTGATCAAGTCCCATTCATTTATTTTTGTTGTTACTTTTATTGCCTTTGGGTTTTCTCCATAAATTATTTGCCTATGCCAACATCTGTAAGAGCTTTTTGAACATTTTCTTCTATAATTGTTATGGGTTCATGTCTTAGGTTTAAATCTTTTATCCATTGTGAGTTGACTTTTGTGAGAGGTGAGAGGTGCAGATCCTGTTTCATTCTTCTATAAGTGGTTATCCAATTCCCACCACCATTTATTGAATAAGGATTCATTTCAACAATGTATGTTTTTCTGTGCTTTGCCAAAGATCAGTTGGAAATATGAGGATGGTTTTATATCTGGGTACTCAGTTCTGTTCCATTGGTCTATGTCTCTGTTCTTGTGCCAGTACTGGTTACTATAGCCTTGTAGTATAGCTTGATTCTGGAAAACTGATGCCTCTCAATATGTTCTTTTCATTTGGGGTTACTTTTACTATATGAGGTCTTCTCTGATTCCATACGAAGTGTAGAATTGTATTTTCTGTCTTTTTTTTCTTTTTGTTTCTTTTTCTTTTCACCCTTCTGAGTCAGTCCTGGGATATGATTATATTTTCTATCTCTGTAAAAAAATGATGTTGCTATTTTAATGGGGAGTGCATTGAATCTGTAGATCATTTTGGCTAGTATAGACATTTTAACAATGTTGATTCTGCTGATCCATGAGCATGGTATGTATTTGCATCTGTTTATGTCCTTTGCTATTTCCTTCCTCAGTGTTTCATAGTTCTCCCTGTAGAGATATTTCACTTCCATAGTTAAATATATTCCTAGGTATTTTACTTTCATTGTTGCTACAGTGAAAGTTATCAGTTCTTCCATTTGGTTCTCAGTTTGACTGTTGTTGGCATATGTAAATGCTACTGATTTGTGTACACTGATTTTGTAACCTGAGACTTTGCTGAATTTGTTTATCAATTCTAGTAGTCTCATGGCAGAATCTTTGGGGTTTTCTACATATAAGATCATATCATCAGCAAAGAGTGATAGTTTGAGCTCTTCTTCCCCCATTTGGATGCCCTTGATTCCTTTCTCTTATCTGATTGCACTGGCTAGGATTCCCAGCACTATGTTGAATTGAAGTGGTGATAGAGGGCAAGCTTGTCTGGTTTTAGTTCTAAGTGGGAATGAATTCCATTTTTCCCTTTTCAGTATGATATTGGCTTTGTGTTTGTCATATATGGCTTTTATCATTTTTAGCTAAATCCTATCTATGCCTAGTTTGTTAAGGCTTCTTATCATAACAAGGTGCTGAATTTTGTTGAATTCTTTTTCTGCATGTATTGAGAGGATCATATGGCATTTGTTCATACTTCTATTGATGTGGTGAATTACATTCATAGATTTGCGTATGTTGAACCATCCCTGCATCCTTGGGATAAAGCCCAGTCGGTCATGATGGATAATTTTCTTGATAAGCTCATGAATGCATTTTGCTAGGATTTTATTGAGAACTTCTTTTGCATCTATATTCATAAGGGATATTGGTCTATAGTTTTCTTTTTCTGTTGAGACCTCTTCTGGCTTCAGTATAAGGGAGATGTTGGCTTTGTAAAATTTGTTCAGGAGGATTCTTTCTTCTAGATGTTGTGAAATAATTTCTGCAGGATAGGTACCAGTTCTTTATAGGTCTGCTAAAATTCATGTGTGAAACCATCTAGTCCACGAATTTTTTGTAATTATTTACATTTTTTTTAAAAAATCAGAATATTATCTGGGTACAAACATTTTGGTTACATATATTGTTTTTTCATTGCCTAAGCCAGAGATACAAGTTTGACCATCAATCAGATAGTGCACTCTGCATTCCCTTTAGTTATGGATTTACCCATATCCTCCACCACCTACCATCTGTAAGGCAACCAGTGAATATTTCTTCCATGTGAGAACCTATGGAAAAGAAAACATATAAAAAAGTGCTCAACATCTCTACCCATCAGAGGAATGCAAATAAAAACAACAATGAGATATCACTTAACTCTAGTGAGAATGGCTTTTACCAAAAAGTCCCAAAACAACAAATATTGGTGTGGATGCAGAGATATTGGAACATTCGTACACTGCTACTGGGACTGCAAATTAGTAAAACCCCTATGGAAAGTAATTTGGTGATATCTCAAAGAACTAAAAATAGAAATATAATTTGATCCAGCAATCCCACTACTAGGCATCTACTCAAAGGGAAAAAAGTTATTTTGTAATAAAAACATCTGGACTTGAATGTTTATGGCAGCACAATTCACAATTGAAAAGATGTGGGAACAACCCAAGTGCCCATCAGTATAAGAGTGGATTAATAAAATGTGGTATATATATACCATAGAGTTCTACTCAGCCACAAAAAACAGTGGTGTTATAGCACCTCTTGTATTATCCTGGGTTGAGCTAGAGCCAATTTTACTAAGTGAGGTATCACAAAAATGGAAAAACAAGCACCACATTTACTCACCATCAAAGTCTTACTAACAGGACATTTTTGTAGGAAGTTTTCTTATATCTGCTTCAATTTTTGCGTTTGATATCAGTCTTTTCAGGAATTCAGTTTCTTCCTGATTGAGATTAGGGAGGCTGTCTGTTTCTAAAAATTTGTCCACTTCCTCCTCATTTTCAAGTTTATGTGCATAGAGGTTTTCACAGTATTCATAGATAATATTTTGCATTTCTGTCATATCACTTATAATTTCTCCTTTTTCATTCCTGATTGAGCTTATTAGATTCCTTTCTTTTCCTCTTTTGGCTAGAAGTATGTCAATTTTGTTTACCTTTACAAAGAACCAACTTTTTGTTGTATTAGTCTTCTGTATAGTTTTTTTTATTATTTTTATCATTTAGATATGGTCTTATCTTGTTTATTTATTTTATTCTGCAGAGTTTGAGATTGGTGTGCTCATCTTTTTCCAGTTCTTTGAGACAATTCCTTAGATTGTTGATTTGTGACCTTTCTGTCTTTTGGATGTAGGCATTTATGGCTATAAATTTTCCTGTCAGGATTGCTTTAGCTGTGTCCCATAGATTTTGATAACTTGTGTACCCTTAATCATTTAGTTCAAGAAATCTTGTAATTTACACCTCATTTTCCTCCTTGACCTGATTATCATTCAGCAGTAGATTATTTAGTTTCCATGGCTTTGTGTAGAGATGAGTGTTTCTGTTGGAATTGATTTCTAATTTTATTCCACTATGGTCTGAGAAGATGCATGGTATAATTTCTATTTTTTTAATTGTTGAGACATATTTTGTGGACTAGGATATTGTCTTTCTTACAGAATGTCCCATGAGCTGATGAGAAAAACATATATTCAGTGATAATCAGTAGGATTGTAAAAGGTGGTGATTTCAACATCCCTCTGAAAGAAGAGGACAGATCCTCCAAACAGAAAATAGACAAATAAACAATGCACTTAAACAGAACTCTAGAAATGGGCCTGACAGACATTTGCAAAACATTCAAGAATGAAGAAAGAGAAATATAAATGGGTAATAACTAGATGAATATAATAATTATTTAAAATATGATTGTTGAAAATAAAATTATTAAATTATTGGGGTGTAATTCAACATTTATAGATATAACACATATATTAGATACAACATAAAGGAGGGAGAAAAAAGATCTAATGTGACTATAAGTGATTTGACTTCATAAGATGTTAACTTTAATTAAATTACAAAATGTTTGGTCAGCATATTTTAATTCCAAGAAAAACTACTAAAAAATTACAAAAAGATGCAGTCAAAATAAAATTGAACATCACTTCAAGACAAAAATCCTCTTTTTTTCTTTTTTTGTTGCATCATTTCACGGTTTTTGGTATCAGGGTGATGTTGGCTTCATGAAATGTGTTGGGGAGGATTCCTTTCTTCTCGATGTTGTGGAATAATTTCTGCAGGATAGGCACCAGTTCTTCTTTTAGGTCTGATAAAATTTGGGTGTGAATTCATCTGGTCTGGGTCTTTTCTTTTTAAGAAGGTATTTTATTGCTGCTTCAATTTTGGTACTTCATATTGGTCTGCTCAAGAATTCTATTTCTTCCTGATTGAGCCTAGGGAGGCTATGTGTTTCTAAGAATTTGTCCATTTCCTTCACATTTTCAAGTTTATGTGCATAGAGGTTTTTGTAGTATTCATAGATGATATTTTGTATTTCCATGGCATCAGTTGTAATTCCTCCTTTTTCATTCCTGATGGATCTTATTAGAGTCCTTTATTTTCTTTTTCTTGTTAATCTAGCAAGAGGCATATCAATTATGTTCATTTTTTCAAAGAACCCAACTTTTTGTTTTATTAATCTTCTGTACAGTTTTTTTCTTATCAATTTCACTTCTGTCCTGATCTTGGTTATTTTTTCTCTTCTGCTTGGTTTGGGGTCAGTTTTCTCATCCTTTTTCAGATCTTTGAGATGATTCATTACATTGCTTATTTGTGATCTTTCTGTCTTTTGGATGTAGGCATGTATGGATATAAATTTTCCTCGGAGGATTGCTTTACGTGTGCTCCACAGATTTTTATAACTTCTGTCTCCTTTATCATTTAGTTCAAAGAATTTTTTAATTTCCATATTGATTTCCTCCTTAACAAAATAAATGTTCAGAATAAGATTATTTAGTTTCCACGACTTTGTGTAGAGATGAGAGTTTCTGTTGGAGCTCATTTCTAATTGTATTCCCTTGTGGTCTGAGAAGATCCATGATATAATTTCTATTTTTAAAAATTTGTTGAGCCATGCTTTGTGGCCTAGGATATGGTCAATCTTAGAGAATGTACCATTAACTGATGAGAAAAATGTGTATTCAGTGGTTCTGGGGTAGAATGTTCTGTAAATGTCAATAGGCCCATTTATTCTAGAGCTTTGTTTAAGTCCTTTGTTTCTTTGTTAATTTTCTGTTCAGAGAATCTGTCCTGTCCTGTCAGAGGGGTGTTGAATTCTCTGGCTATTATGATATTGCTGTTTATCATTTTGTTTAGACCAAATAGGATTTGCTGTATGAATCTGGGTGCACCTGAGTTAGGTGCATAAATATTGAGAATTGTTAACCACTGTTTTGTTTGCACATACCCCCCAAACCAGAAATCAACTAACATTGAAGTTTCATTCAGGTAAATAGAAGATCCTGAAATTGTGAATATGCCCTATTTATAAATATAAAGTCAGAATTAAGAACCTATATGTTCGAAGTTATATGCATGCACATTAAAATGCAGAAGCAAAAAAGTGTCCACAAATAATTTGTGATGTATAAAATTATTATGCAGTCAAAATTCAGGAAAAAATACTCAACAAAGAAGAAATGGATGGGGAAATAGAACAAATGGTGCTAACATAGACCTGTGGAAATCTGTAGGCAAAGAAATAGTGGTTGTACTAAAAAGTGTTACCCCATAGAACTAGATATAATTTGATGGAAATCTAGCATTCTATGATTTTTGTCTTAAAAGTTATCTGTCTTATAGTATAATAATAAAAATATTATGCTTTTGGCTTATAAATTGTTTTGCTGTGAAAATTTTTTCTTCATACATAACAGATGCACAAAGAGAAGGAGTGTTTTATGAATTGGCCGCTTAAATAATAAATACATTGCTTACTTTCTTTGTTTGATAAGCCTTGGTGTCTCTGCATGCTGTGCACCGAAGTATGCAAACATTTTTATATGATAGAAAATCCTAATTTTTCCTTAAAAATTGGCAACATTATGAGTCAAAAACATGATAAAATATCACAGTCTATTTCGAAATGCTTTGCATTTTAATATGGTTGAAGTTAAGGCAGTAAGTAATTTCAGAAATTTTCCCTTGAGCTGCATAGTTCTTTTCAAATGTAATTATTCTCTGAGTGCATTAGATAATGCTATGGTTCCCACAGCTGTATACACATCTATAAATCATTAATGAGGTAGTTAACTGAAACAAAACTATAAAAGATTTGCATTACCCAGCAGAACTCTGCTTTAATTGACTTCTAGTTATTTACAATTAATGTTTCCTTTTGGAATAATAATTGCAAGTGATTTAAGTGGTTTTTTTGTGGATAAATTAGATGTTGTCTATTCATCAAAAGTTTTCTTTCTTTTTTTCTATGTAATGGAGACTCTGTTTTTGACCAGTATGAAGCCTAAGGTAACATTTTTTATTGGTAAAATCCTATCCTACTCTCCATTCCTAATCTCTCTGCTTACTTCCTTCTCATGTAAAAGAGCAGGGATAGTTAAGACAGCACAGGAATAAAAGGAAAGCCAACTTTGCCCAAAAATGGGATAAGGAGAATGAGCCCAGTGAAACATAATTTGGAGTATATTTATTGATCATTTATGGTTGTGAAGGAATATCCTTCTCATTATTTTTTTTTCAATTAAAGAAAGTAATTCAATGGTAAAAGTGAAAACCAAATGAAAGTCTTGCAAATGTATATAATATTATAAATAAATCATAATACTATATAATAATGGGGTCTTTTTATAAAAAATACTTTTCAAATACAGAAAAAATGCTTTGGCATTTATTAATTCTTTTTATATTGCTGTACCTACATGTCATATTGTAATGATACTATTCACTTGCTACACTTTCATATTATTATTTCTCTGCAAATCATCATCCCCAAATCATTAATATGCAATAAACAGTCTAATGATTCAAAAAGGATTGTTCTCCCCCTGTTTAACACACAGCAATTATGTAAATATCATGGAGAATGGAGAGAGGAGGGGAGGAGAGAGACTTAATTATTGCTAAGAAACATCTAAGGAAGTTATACAAATAATCAAATCTCTTATTGCAGTTTTAACATAAATTATAAGACAAACTATTTCTCCTTCTGAAGTTTGTCATTAATAGCTATCATTATGAATGAAATTTGGATCCCAGATTTCCATCTACTTGAAAGTAAACATTAATAGTCTGCCATGTCCCATAGGATATGGTGATTCTCACTTTAGTGTTCAGCAGCGCAGAGAATTCTCTTAGGGAAGCAGAGGACTAGTGGCACTACATCTTAGTTTTAAGGATAGCGATCTCATTCTGGAGATTCAAGTGAAACATGGAAACATTTAGGGGTTAACTGGAGGCCATCACAGATAAAAAGGATTTCCTAAGGTGGAGGGGATGGAAAGGTAAATTTCATTCCTTTATAAATATCAGTATTTAACCACCATCATGAATGTCCAGGTAGTAAACTTGTCTGTTATTTTCTTTGGTATAATTTGCAATTTAGTTAACATGAGAGTAAATATTTGAAAGAGTAGCAATTATCCTTTACTGGAAAAACAAAAACATCACAATAAGAAGGGCAACTCTAAGAAAAATTATCTTTGTCATTATTCCCCTAATTTCTCATTCTGTAGCCTTCAGTTAGACTCATTATCAACAAAGCCCTTATTACATAATCCACATGCTTGGCTTCTCATAAATGTTATCTCAGAGTTTTCTTTTCACTAAGAGTAACAACTAAAAATGTTGCACTTCCTCATGGTAATTTTATTTTAATGGAGACATATTAAGCCTACCTTCTTTGTTGTATCATTCCTGCTCCTTGGGACTACATTACTAAAAAAACTGTCAGCACATTTTCTTTGTGTTTTAAGCAAATTATTTTTGTTGTTTTAATAAATTTTATTTTTGGAGTAGTTTAAAGTTCATAGGGATTAAGGAAGATGGCGGACGAGAAAAACTGCCAGCCAGAGTGTCTCCGCAAGAAAGACAGATTTTAGAAGAAAGCAGAAGAAATAAGCAAGCAGATAAGCATACATTGGACGAGGGTTGGATGGAGGGATACCTGAGACTACGGGAGACTCCACGGGAGGAGGTTGTGGAGGAGAACTGGAAGGAGAAAGCCCCCGAGAAGCTTGGAGACCAGTGACAAAGGTAGGTGGAGCGGCTAACTTTCCCCTCCCTTGCATCTCAGACTGCTGGTGGGCTCCCATGCAGTTGGAGAGACCTACTAACACCAGCCCAGACACGGCTGCCGCCAGTGAGCAGTGAGCCTCTTGCAGACACAGCACTAGACTCCCAGCTTCCCCGGGATACCTCCCAGCCCACGGACTCAAGCGGATTGGCAGGCGCCATATTGCCTCATTCTCCCCTCCCCTTCCCTACCTGCGGCTGCCGAGAGAGACAGTTTAGCCACCACCCAGAGGCATCTCCAGGGAATGGAACCTTTCCGTTTAGGGCCCTACAGCAGACTGAGGGGTACTCAGACTGTGGGCTCCCTACCCACCATCCCTCCCAGGTGCTGCTGGCCTGGTGATTCCAGGAAAACAGGGCAGATCCCGAGGTTGAGAGATGACCCAGCTTGGGCACACTGTGGGTGACTTAGGACCAACACACCTCTCCCTGGTGAGGTCAGGGATTGAATTCCGGGGCCCAGGGGTCAGACCTGCAGACCAGACCCATTGCACCCAAGTCTCACATTGCCTTGGGGCGCAGAAGGGATATACGCGAACATGCCTACTACGGTGTGTGTGCCTTCAGGGCCAGATCAGCATGCTTGAGAAGCAACCCTACTCCCAGGGGAGAGCCATGTCCCCAGCCCAGGCTGCTATCCTGGGCAGAGAACCTCCTGGCCCACATCACAGCCAGGGGAGACCCACTGGCATGAGGTCCTGCCTCCTGGCAGAGGCCCAGGAGAAGGCGCAGAGCCAGGGAGGGTGAAAAGGAGAGAAGCTTGCTCCAGTCTGCAGGTCTCAGACAGCCCAAGCCCCACAACATTTCAGCTGAATGGGGCCATTCCAGCCCCTCCCTAACAGCTTTTCCCAGAAGCAAAGACCTTTGACCCCTGCTAACAGCATTTGTGGTGCTTGAGGGCAGGCTTACCCAACCCAGCTCATAATTTGCTTTTGTACATTTAGACTCAAAGTTATATGTGTGCCCTTTACCCAGTTAGTGTGCATTGTCCACGTTAGCTGGGAATTTACACATCCTCTCCTCCTCCACCCACCTACTTGAATTCCTTTGAGTTTTACTTCCATATGTGCACGTAAGTGTTGATCAATTAGTTCCAATTTAGTAATGAGTACATGTGATGTTTATTTTTCCATTCTTGTGATACTTGACTAAGAGCAATGGCCTCCAGTTCCATCCAGGTTGTTACAAAAGACACTAGATTACCATTTTTTTTTATGTCTGAGTGATGCTCTATGGTATACATGTCCTACATTTTGTTAGTCCACTCATGTGTTGATGGGGATTTGGGTTGATTCCACATCTTTGCGATTGTGAATTTTGGTGCTATAAGCATTTGAGTTCAAGTGTCTTTTTTATAAAATGTCTTTTTTTTTCCTTTGGGTAAATACCTAGTAGAGGGTCTGTGGAATGCATATATGACATTTTGTTAATCCATCAATTCATCAATACAATACTCATGTATTGATAGGCACTTGGGTTGTTTCTACATGTTTGCAATTGTGAATTGTGCTGCTATACACATTCTAGGGCAGATGTCTTCTTTATAGAATATCTTCTTTTCCTTTGGGTAGATGCCCAGTAATGAGATTGGTAGATCAAATGGTAGTTTTACTTGTAGCTCTTTCAGGTGTCTCCATGTTATTTTCCACAGAGGTTGTACTAGTTTGCAGTCCCATCAGCAGTATATGAGTGTTCCTATCTCTCCATACGCCTGCTAACATTTATTGTTTGGGGACTTTTGAATAAAAGTCATTCTCACTGGAGTTAAGTAATATCTCACTGTGGTTTCGATCTGCATTTCCTTGATGATTAAAGATGTTGAGCATTTATGCACATTTCTTGGCCATTAGTATGTCTTCGTCTGAAAAGTTTCTGTTCACGTCCTTTGCTGACTTTTTAATGGAGTTATTTGATTTTTTCTTGCTGATTTTCCTTAGTTAGGTATAGATTCTAGTTATAAGCCCTTTATTGGATATGTAGCATGTGAATAATTTCTTCCATTCTATAGGCCATCTGTTTGCTCTCACGATAGTTTCTTTGGCTGTGCAGAAATGTTTTTTAATTTGATCAGGTCCCATTTATTTATTTTTGTTGTTGCTGTGATTTCCTTTAGGGTCTTCTTCATAAATTCTTTGCCTAAACCAATGTCCATAAGAGTTTTTCTAATATTTTATTCTAGAATTCTTCTAGTTTCTCATGCCTTAGGTTTAAGTCTGTTATCAACCATGAGTTGATTTTTGTGAGAGTTGAGAGGTGAAGATATAGTTTGAGTCTTCTACATGTGCCTATCCAATTTTCTCAGCACCATTTATTGAATAAGGTTTCTTTTCCCCAGTGTATGTTTTTGTATGCTTTGTCAAATATTAGGAAAAATATTATTGGAAAAAAATATTGATATAAAATATTTGTTTTAAATAAATCTACTGGGTTGTTAAACAACAAGTTAGGTACAACTGATGAGCCAACTAGAAGATAGAACTAAAGAAATTATACAGAATATAGCTATGAGTGTTAAGAAAATTTTAAATATAAAAGATATGTTAAGAACTATGGAGCCTAGAATAAGATGTTCTAACATGGATCTAATTAGAGTTCAAGAAGTAAATAACAGAAAAAAAATCAGAGAAAGAAATATTTGATAAAAAATAACAGGCAGAAACCACTAAACATGGTCGAAAAAAATAAAATTGAAATGCTAAGAAAGGAGGGAAAACATAATCTTATAAAAAGCCTCAATTAAAATAAAAATGCAGAAAAAGTATGGAAAAAACATAGTAGCATAAAATAATGGTAAAAATAGAAAATGAATCAATATGATACATATTAATGTTATGGTACATATTAATCTATCAATAATCAACTCAAACATCAATGGTCAAAATACACAAATTAAAGGACAGAAATTGCCTGAGAGAATCAAAAAACATACCCTGTTATATGTTGTCTATAAGAAACCCACTTTCAATAGAAAGATATATATAGAGTAAAAGTAAAAGGATGGAGAAAAATATACCAGGCCAGCATTAACCAGAAGAAAGCAGGAGTAGCTGCATCAATTTCAGATAGAGTGGATTTCAGAGCAAAGAATGTTATCAGGCATAAACAGGGGCATTTTTTTTAGACAGATCCTTGCTCTGTCAGCAGAGCTAGTGTGCTATGGCATCAGCCTAGCTCATAGCAACCTCAAACTCCAGGGTTCAAGAGATCCTCCTGCCTCAGCTTCACAAGTAGCTGGGATTATAGGCACGCACCATCACACCCAGCTACTTTTAGTAAAGAATGTGTCTCACTCTTGCTCAGTCTGGTCCCAAACTCCTTACCTCAAGAGACCCTCCCATCTCAGCCTCCCAGAGTGCTAGGATTACGGGCATGGGCCACCGCACCTGGCCCATGGCAATCCTTAATATGTATATGTGCCTTAATATGTATATGTGTCAGAGCATCAAAATAGGAAAGGAAAAAAATGGTAGAAGAACAAGAAAAAATAGATGAATTCACTATGGTAGTTGGAGATTTTAACACCATTTTATGAGAAATGGACATATATAGCTGGCAGAAAATCAGGAAGGACATAGTTGAACTCAACAGCACCATCAGTCAACTGAATATAATTGACTTGTATAGACTACAAAACCCAATTAGAGTAGATTACACATTTTTCTCAAGCTCACACAAAACATTCACCAAGATAGACAACATCCTAGATAAAACACACCTTGACACATTTAAAAGAATAGAAATCATACAATGACTACTCTCATATTATAATGGAATTAAACTCGAAATCAATAACAGAAAGATAGCTGTAAAATCCCAAAGCATTTGGATATTAAACAACACATTTTTAAATTACACAGCAGGCAAAGAAAAAAGACTAAAGAGAAATTAAAAGATAAATTAAGCAAAAATGAAAATAAAACCTAACAAAATTTGAGGGATGTAGTGAAAACAGTGCTTGAGGAAATTTATAGCATTGAATGCATGTACTAGAAAAGAACGGTCTAAAATCAATAAGCTTACATCACAGAAAACTAGGAAAAGCTAAGCAAATTAAATCCAGAAAAAGAAACAAATCAATAATGTTCACATGATAGTAATACTCATTGAGTGCCTGTCAGGTGTGTGTGAGGGTAGACACTCAAATAATGGAAGTGGAAGGCACTGTATGGGGAGGGACATGCTTGTAGCCCTGGCTTGGGAGGGTCGAATTAACTACATGTAACTGAAATGTTTGTACCCCCATAATATCCTGAATTTTAAAAAGTTGATTATTTGAAAAAATCAATATAATCAATAAGCCTCTAGTTACTCTAAGAAAAAAAAAGAGAGAGAGGACACAAATTACTAATATAAGAAAAGAGGGGACACCCCTACAGATATCATGGTCATTAAAATATAATAGAGAAATACTCTCAAAACCTCTATGTTCACAAATTTGATAACTTAGATGAATGGACCAATTCGTTGAAAGACACAATCTGTTCAAATTCACACAAGATGAAATAGACAATTAAAATAGGCCTATATCTACTAAAGCAATTGATTCAATAATTAAAAATGTTTTAAAACAGAAAGCATCAGGGCTATATGGATTCACTAGTGAATTATAACAAATATTTTAAGAAGAAATTATGTCAATTCTCTACAATCTCTTATAAGATGTTAGCAGATGAAACACTTCTTAACTCATTCTATGAGGCCAGCATTACCCTAATACCAAAACCAGACAAAGGAAACTTGAGAGGGTGAGGGGTTGGGTGGGGCATGCATGATGAGAAATTACTTAATGGTTAAAACATACATTATTCAGGTGATGGATACTCTTACAGCTTTGATTCAATAACTATACAATCTATAAATAGAACAAAATTACTCTTGTTCCCCATAAATTTATACAAATAGAAAAGTATGTTAGCTGTATACTTTTGTAGATATTCTCTATCAAAATGAGTCAGCTGCCCTCTATTGCTAGTTTGCTCAGCATAGGAAGGAATGTTGGATTTTTTTTCTTTTTAGTAATAGCCATTCTGACTGGAGTAACCTGATATCTCATTATGGTTTTAGTTTGCGTTTATTTGATGATTAGTGATGTTGAACAGTTTCATGTACCTGTTGGCTGTATGTCTATCTTCTTTTGAAAAGTGTCTATTCATGTCCTTTGGCCACTTTTTAATGTGGTTATTTGGTTTTTTGTTGTTGATGAATTGGTTCAGTTACTTGTACATTCTGTATATTAGTGTCCTGTCAGATAAATAGTTTGAAAATATTTTCTACCATTCTTCAGGTTGTCCATTTACTCTTTTGATAATTTCTTTTACTATGCAGAAGTTTATTTATTTAATTATATTTCATTTGTCTATTTTTGGTTTTGGTGCCTGTGCTTTTGGAGCCTTATTCATAAATTCTTTGCCTAGACCAAAGTCCAGAAAAAATTTCCTTAGGTTTTCTTTTTAGTAATTTTATAAGTTTGGGTCTTACATTTTTATCTATTTAATCCATCTTCTGTTGACTTTTGTGTATGGTGAGATATAGAGGTCCAGCTTCATTCATCCATATGGCTCTCCAATTTTCCAAGCACCATTTTATGAAAAAGATGTCCTTTCCCCAGTTTATGTTTTTGTCAACTTTTTCAAAGATTAGATGGCTGTAGACATGTGGCATTATTTCTAGGTTCTCTATTCTGTTCCATTGATCTATGTGTCTATGTTTATGCCAGTAATATGATGTTTTGCTTACTATAGCCTTGTAGTATAATTTATAGTCAGGTATTGTGGTGTCCCAGCTTTGTTCTTTATGCTCAAGACTGCTTTGGCCATTCGGGTTCTTTTGTGTTTCCATGTGAATTTTAGGATTTTTTTTTCTAATTATGTGAAAAATGAAGTTGCTATTTTGATAGGGATTGCATTGAATCTGTACATTTCTCTGAGCAGTTTCATCATTTTAACAAAATTAATTCTTCTAATCCATGAGTATGGAATATTTTTTCATTTGTATTACCTTTAATTTCTTTCATCAGTGTTTTCTAGTTTTCCTTTTAGAGATCTTTCACCTGCTTGGTTAAATTTATACCTATGTGGTGTTTTTTGTAGCTATTGCAAATGGGATTTTCTCTTGATTTCTTCCTCAGCTAGACTGTTTGTGGTACATAGAAACTACACTGATATTTATACACTTATTGTGTGTCCTGGAACTTTATTAAATCTCTTTATCATATCTAAGAGCTTTTTGTTGGAATCTTTAGGTTTTGTTTTATAAGATTATATCATCAGAAAACAGGAATAATATGACTTACTTTCTAATTTGAGTGTCTCTTATTTATTTCTTTTGCCTGATTGATCTGTCTGGGATTTCCAGTACTATGTTGAATAGGAGTGGTGAAAGTGGGCATCCTTGTCTTGTCTAGCTCTTGGAGGAAATGATTTCAACTTTTTCCCATTCAGTATGATGTTGGCTATGGGTTTGTCATATGTTGCTTTAGTTATATTGAGATATGTTCCTTGAATGCTTAGTTTGTTGAGGGTTTTAATTATGAAGTGATGCTGAATTTTATCAAATGCTTCTTTATGTGTCTATTGGGATGATCATATATTTCTTGTCCCTGATTCTGTTTATGTAATGAATCACATTTACTTATTTGAATATGTTGAACCATCCTTGCCTCCATTGTATAAAACCCACTTGATCACAGTGTATGATCCTCTTGATGTGCTGTTGAATTAGATTTGCTAGGGTTTTTTTTGAGGATTTTTGTGTCTATGATCATCAGAGATATTTATCTGTAGTTTTCTTTTTTGTTGTGTTCTTTTCTGGTTTAGGTGCCAAGGTGATATTGGCCTTGTAGAATGTGGTAAGGAGAATTTCTTCCTTCTCACTTTTGGAACAGTTTCAGGAAGATTGATATTATTTCTTGCTTGAATGTCTGGTAGAATTTGGCTGTCAATCCATCTTATTCAGGGCTTTTATTTTGGAGGCTTTTTATAATTCAATCTAACTACTCATTATTGATCTGATCAGGTTTTCTATTTCTTCCTGATGATGAATCTTGGGAAGTTGTATGTTTCTAGAAATTTATCCATTTCCGCTAGCTTTTCTAGTTTGTTAGTGAATAGTTGTTCATAATAGTCTCTGATGATCTTTTGTATTTCTGTGGTACCACTTGTAATGCCTCCTGTTTCTTTTCTGATTTTGTTTATTTTGGTCTTCTCTCTTCTTTTTTGGTTAGTCTAGCTTATGGTTTAAGAATTTTTTTTTATGTTTTTGAATAACCAACTTTTTCTTTCAATGATCCTTTGTATTTTTCTTTCCCCCACCCCCAGGATATTATGGGAATAAAAAACTTTTGGTTACATGAATTGTTTTGTAAAGTTTGAGTCAAAATTATAAGTGTTTTCATCACTCAAATAGTGTGCATTGCACCCATTAAAAGTGCATTAACTCAATCCCCTCCTCCCTGCTCAAGCAACTATAGAACCTACAGAAAGGGAGAAAATACTTGTCTACCCTACATTTGATAAAGGGTTGATAACCAGAATCTACAAAGAACTCTAGCAAATCAGCAAGAAAGCATCCAGCAACCCCACTAAAATTTGACAAAAGACATGAACAGAAGGTTTTCAAAAAAAGATACAGTAATGGCCAATAAACATATGAAAAAATGCTCAACGTCTCCAATCATCAGGGACATGCAAATCAAAACCTAACTCCAGTGAGAATGTCTTTTATCAAAAAGTCCTAAAACAACAGATGCTGGCATGGATGGATAGAGAAAGGAAAACCTATACACTATTGGTGGAGCTACAAACTAGTACAACTTCTATGGAAAGCAATATGGAGATACTCGAAGAACTAAAATGAGACCTTCCATTTGATCCAACAATTCCACTACCAGGTATTTACTCAAAGGAAAAAAAGATATTTTATAAAAAAGACACTTGTATTTTTCTTCTTGAGTCTCTATTTCATTTAGTTCTGCTCTGATCTTTGTTATTTCTTCTCCTCTGCTAATTTTGAGTTTGGTTTTTTTTTTTAAGTTTCTTATGCATTTAATGCTATAAATTTTCCTCCTAGTGCTACTTTTTCTGTATCCACAGGTTTTGGTACATTGTGCTTACATTTTCATCTGTTTCAAAATTTTTTTCTGATTTTCATCTTTGTGTGTGTGTGTGTGTGTGTGTTTTTAGCAGTAAAGTATTTTTTTTTATTTCAGCATATTATGGGGTTACAAATGTTTAGGTTACATGTGTTGCCTTTTTGTGTGTCTAATTTTCATCTTAATTTCTTTATTGACCCAATGGTCATTAGGGAGCATGTTGTGTAATTTCCATGTATTTGTAGAGTTGTTGAGATTCCTTTTGATATTGATTTCTACTTATATTCCACTGTGTTCTGAAAATATACATGATATGAATTTGATTTACAAAAATTATAAGACTTCTTTCATGGTCTAACATATTGTCTTTGTTGGAGAATGTTCTATGTGCTGACAAAAAATGTATATTCTGTCCTTGTTGGCTAGAATGTTCTGTAAATATCTGTTAGGTTTATTTGTTTTATAGCCCAATTTAGGTCCAATGTTTCTTTGTTGATTTTCCATCTATATGATCTGTCTAATTTTGTGAGTGGGTGATCATGCCCCCAGAATTATTTTATTACTGTCTATCTCTCTTTAGGTCTACTAATATTTGTTTTATGAATTTGGGTGCCCCAGTGTTGAGTGCATATATATTTAGAATGGTTATATCCTCTTGCTGAATTGATCCCTTTATCATCATGTAATGAGTTTTGTCTTTTTTCTTTACTGTTTTTGACGTAAGATCTGTTTTATCTGATGTAAGTTTAGCTACTCCTTCTTGTCTTTGGTTTCCATTTGTGTTTATTATCTTTTCCTACCACTTTACTAACATCACACTTAACAGTGAGAAATACAAATCTAAGTGAGGGGTGAAGCAAGGGTGTCCTCTGTCATCACTGTTTCTCATCATCATTCAAGAAGTTGTAGCTAATTCAATAAAATGAGAACAGGAAGTTAAAGTCATACAGATTGGAAAGAAAGAAATACAACTGTCATTCATAGATGGCATAATTGTCTATGTAGAAAATGTGAATGAATCAACAAAAATCTTCCTGGAATTAAGAAGCAATTATAGCAAAGTTGTATGTATTTCAATATAGTTAATATGGAAAAGTCAATTGTTTTCCTGTATATAATACCAGCAGTTAACAAATGGAACCTTTTCTTATCTAATTTATCTGGCTAGAACTTACAGTGCAAAGTTGAATAACAATAGTTAAAATGAGCATCCTTGTCTTGTTCCTGGTTTTACAAGGAAAATGTTTCCTTTTTTCACCATTTTGTTAGCTGTGGCTTTTTTTTATGAATGCTTTTTATCTTGTTGGATAAGTATACTTATATTCATAGTGTTCAGAGCTTTTATTTCATGAAAGGGTGTTAAACTTTGTCAAATAAATGCCTTTTTTACATCAATTGAGATAATTTCATGTTTTTTTCCCTTTGATATGTTTTGTGTTTTATTACATTGATTTTCTTATGTTAAACCACCCTTGCATGTCTGGGACGTGGGATGAATCTCACTTTGTCATCATATATAATCCTTTTAATACATTGTGGAATTCCATTTGCTAGTATTTTACTCTGTTGCTGCGATTTGTCATTAGGCATTGTTACCGGCCATGTAACAAATGAATATTTTAAATATTAAATTGCATAATAAGTAATACTGTGCATATGGCTATTAGAGTGATGCTTTTATGGCATGAAAGTTGCCATGGTACCTTAGGGCTTCTACAAATGATATCTCTGGACTGCAATCACAGATATACACTTTACTCCTTTCTATATCTATCACTGGGGGCTCCCAGCAATAGGGGAATATGCACCCTGAAAGAAAATCCTACTGAGAAACATTACTATTCTGGAGCTCATTGGCATCTCCAGTATTTCCATCTGATATGGAAATACTATTCATTGGGAAGGGATGTTTTCTGGCAGCCTGATTCACATGGGAATTACACACAGACAATGTTTGGGTTCTTATTAATTAACTTGAATGTCATACTTAGGAATCAGTGGCTGCTCACTGATAATCTTAATTTGCTCATATTGAGAGTATGAAAAACTCAGCAAAACAAAGTATTAGTTACAAGCCATTTGATTAGGTAAAGCTGAGATATTTGTGCTTCATATCCTGGCCTGTCAATATTTATCAGTAGAAAGCTAATAAGAACTTAGCAACAGATTTCTTCTGTGAAGCTTATCAATTCCCTAAATCTCATTTGCCAGTAGTTTGACATTTAAAATTATTCTTGGAAAGGCAAATTATAAATCAATGACATACTTACCAAGCTAATATCAGTGCAGTTTAGAAAAAAAATATAAAGCAGGTTTTGAGGGAAAGTACTAAGATTACAGTCGTCAGATGTTAAAGAAAAGGCAGATATTTAGATCTCAAAATTTTCTGTGAAACATCTGCCAGTAAACTTTACTTTTAATCCTGAGATCATGCCAGTGTAAATTCACTGGGCATTTAGTCGTAAGAGGAAATAATTCTGTTCCTTCTGACAATCAGCACTGTGAGAACTGATAGATTTGTACCCAGAGGTTTCAAACTGTGCTAACAGTTCATGGAAGGATAATGGTACAGATGGGCCTGAGATGACATTTTAGATGTGTTGAAAAGCTGGCTGCACTGTGACAGAACATCAGATGTCATCCCATCAGCATTTCCTTTTACTAATTGAGTGTACCAGAACACTGACAAGCTGGAATTCAGAATGATGGTTTATGCTGTCTAGTTATTTTACTATGGAACTCTATGAGTTAGCCTTAACAAAAAAAAAAAAAAAAAAAAGAAAGAAAAGAAAAGCTTTTCGTAAGGCACTTGATCATTATGGTATTAAAGAAAAATCTTAGTCCAAATCAGATATCCTTTCAAAGCCTCCAGCATCCTCAAGATCTAAAATAGGTATCACTGGAAACATTTTACAGGCAATATTCTTTCCTAAATATTTTCCTTTTAAAATTGGTGCATGAAGGAAAATTTCTGCCTCTTGTGTTTCCCAAACTCATCCCTTGCTTTCTAATTTTGGCAGCATTTGAAAACTCTGATTTTAGCAAAATCCAGGAGGTAAATGAATAAATATTTTTATGAGTTCTAGAATTATTTTTTTGAGAAGAAGGAGACATGATTTTAATTTACTGCGTATCAGTAGTAGTCAATACCAGCTTCAACTTGAATGCAAGTAAAGGGGGTTGAAACATTCAATTATTCCTTCACATATAATACAACAAGCACTAAAACAGTGAGTACCATGCACTGGATGCTGTGGTAAGTGCTCAATAAAAGCATTAGTTCATTCATTGAGTGTATTTTATTAGGTGTACTGGGTGGTATTGATATACTTGGGGAATTACTGAGTAGGGTAAACAATTTCTAGTCTAGTGAGGAGATGAATACTATCAAAAATAATTCTAGTATAATGTCACCTGCTAATAATGGCAATAAAAACTACCATTTAGTGGATGCCTGCTCTGTGCTAGGCACTGTTCTAATTATTTAAGTACTTTAACTCTTTTAAGCCTATATAAATCCTGTGAGTACTATTATATACATTTCACACAAGGAAATTAAGGTTCATAGTGAGTAAATATTTTTTTCTGCTGTCACAGAGACAGAATGGGAACTCAAACTCAAGTTTGTCTGTTTCCAAAGCCTGTGTTCATTGAAATAGAAAAGTACAAACGTTTGTGAAGTAAAGTGAAAAAATGGGCCTTTCCGTCACAGAAGGAAAATAATTGTGCTGAGTCTCAAAGGATGAATGAAGTAGGAGTTCACCAGATGGAGAAATAGGTGATAGCAGGGCTGGATTTTGAATTAAAATTAGCCTCACACAAAATTGAATTGGATAAGTGGAAGGGAGCAGAGCAAGATGGGTGAATAGAACCCTTCAGTGATTGTCCCTCTGCATGAACACCAAATTCAACAACTATACATGTACGAAAACACCTTTAGAAAAAAACAAACATCAGGAGAGGGATCACAGTCCCTGGTTTTAACATTATATCAAGGAAGGAGACACTGAAGAGGGCAGGAAAGACAGTCTTGTGTGCCCTCATCCTCCAACCCCTGTGAGGGCTGCACCAGTGCTGGCACCAGGAGTAGAAAGAATCCATGTTCCCAAGGGAAGGAGAATGAAGTGATTGTGGGACTTTGCGTTGTAACTCAAGGCTTGCCTGTCACAGGGAAACACAGCACAGGGAAAAATAATGCCAGTACCCATGGAGGGAGCATTTAGACCAGCCCAGTGAAAGGGAAATCCTTTACCCCAGTGGTAGAAATATGAGTTCGAGCTAGCCCAAGCATTTCCTGACAAAAGTGGCATGAGGTGAAGAATAAATTTAAAAAGCAGTCAGGCTACAAATTCTGCAGTCCTGGGGCAAGTCCTATGGTTGTGCTGGCTAGGAGCCAGTGGACTTGGGGTACGTGTAATGCACTGAGACAAAAGCAGCAGTGACCAAGCAAGTGACTGTGTCACCCCTTCCCCAACTTCACCCAGTGCAACTCACGGAGAGTTTTCTCCCACTTGGGGAAAGGAAAGGAGTGAATACAAAGGCTTTGTCTTGCAACTTGGGTACTAGTGCAGCCACAAGCACACGGCCGAAGCCCCTGATTCCAGACCTTAGTTACTTGATGGCATTTTCTGACCCATCCTGGGCCAGAAGGTAACCCACTGCCATGAAAGGAAAGTCCCAGTCATGGCAAGGTTTACCACCTGCTGACTAAAAAGCCCTTGGGCTTTGAGTAAACAACAGAGGTAGCCAGCTGTGGTAGCCATGAAGGAGTGCCCATGTCACTTTTCCTGCAACTCCAGCAGCCCAGTACAGAGAGTAAAGGAAAAGAGTGAAAAAATTTGCCTGTTAATCCAGAGCATTCTACCTAATATTACCCACATCCGCCAGGTGGTACCACCAGGAGTTTGCAAGAGTCACAGCAGTACTGGGCTTGGGGTGCCCCAAGTACTGATACACGCATAGTGAACAAAGACTTAGATCAAAACACTCACTTTCCTTTCAATATCTGGAAGGCCTTCTTAAGAAGGACAGGTTCAAACAAGGTCACACTGTGAAGATTAGAATAAATACATAACTCTTTAATGCCCAGATATCAGTGAACTTCCACAAGCATTAAGAATATCCAAGAAAACATGATCTCACCAAATGAAATAAATAAGGCATCAGTGGTGAATCCCAGAACTGTTGCCCCCCAACCAAGTTCATTTGCTCACTGCCCAAGAAGCAATGAATATGCTGAGTCAGCAGGTTTTATGCCGGAAAAAGAGTCTTTATTCTGCATAGCACTAAGTGGGGAGAGGGGAGAAACTTCTCAAATTGGCCTCCCAGAGAACTTGGGAGATAGGGTTTTTAAGGATAGTTTGACAAGCGATGGATTAGGCAATTAAGTTTGTTAATTGGGGCAAAATTATAGGGATGTAGAAATCATCTTGTATGTTTCCAGTCTCTGGGGTCACGATTCCAGTTGAGTTAGTTTCTTGGTATGGGCCGCTGGTTTGGGTGGGCCAATTGATCCACTGGAATGCAGGGCCTGGAAGATATCTTAAAAAATACCCTTAGGTTTCAAAAAGGTAATGTTATCTACAAAAAAAGTTAAGAATCTTTATGGACACCAGCTATGGGAAGAACTTAAGAATCTTTATTTTTCTTGCTGATTTTTGTGAGTTCTACATAGGTTCTAGTTAGCAGCCTTTTATCAGATGTGTAACATGTTATTTTCTCCCATTCCACAGGATGTCTGTTTGCTTTCATGATAGTTTCCCTAGCTGTGAAGAAGCTTTTTAATTTGATCAGGTCCCATTTATTTATTTTTATTGTTGCTGTGATTGTCTTTGTGGTCTTCTTCATAAATTCTTTGCCTAGGCCAATGTCTATGAGAGTTTTCCCAACATTTTCTTCTAGAATTCTTATAGTTTCATGTCTTAGGTTTGTTATCCACCATAAGTTCATTTTCCTGAGAGGTGAAAGATGTAGATCCTATTTCAGTCTTCTACATGAGGCTATCCAGTTTTTCCAGAACCATTTATTGAATAAAGATTTTTTTTCCTCAGTGTATGTTTTTGTCTGCTTTGTCAAAGATTAGATAGCGATATGGGGATGGTTTTATATATGGGTTGTCAGTTCTGTTTCATTGGTCTATGTCTCTGTTCTTGTTCCAATAGTATGGTGTTTTAGTTACTATAGCCATTAGTATAGCTTGAAGTCTGGTAAATTGATGCCTCCCAATTTGTTTCTTTTGCTTAAGATTGCTTTTGCTATATGGACTTTTCTCTGGTTCTATATGAAGCATAGAATTATTTTTTTCTAGACCTATGAAAAATGATGTTGGTATTTTAATAGGGATTGCATTGAATCTGTAGATCACTTTGGGTAGTATAGACATTTTTAAAATGTTGAGTCTTCCGACCCACGAGCATGGTATGATTTTCCACCTATTTATGTCCTCTGCTATTTCCTCCCTCAGTGTTTTGTAGTTCTCCCTGTAGAAGTCTTTTACCTCCTTAGTTAAATATATTCATAGGTATTTTATTTTCTTTTTTGCTACTGTGAAGAAGGGTATTGATTCTTTGATTGGTTCTCAGTTTGACTGTTGTTGGAGTATAGAATGCTACTGATTTCTGTACATTGATTTTGTACCCTGAGACTTTGCTGAATTTGTTTATCACTTCCAGTAGTCTCATGGCAGAATCTTTGGGTTATTGTAGATATAAGATCATATTGCAAGCACAGAAAGATAGGTTGACCTCTTCTGCCCCCATTTGGCTGCCCATGATTTCCTTCTCTTGTCTGACTGCTCTGGCTAGGACTTCCACAAAAAACAACGATGATATAGCACCTCTTGTATTACCCTGGAAAGAGCTGGAACCCATTCTACTACATTAAGTATCCCAAGAATGGAAAAACACCATATGTGCTCATCAATAAATTGGTTTTAACTGATCAACACTTAAGTGCACATAGAGTAATAACATTCATTGGGTGATGGTGGGGGAGAAGGGGATGGGTATATACACACCTAATGGGTATGGTGTGCACCGTCTGGGGGATTGACATGCTTGAAGCTCTGACTCCAGTGTGGCAAGTCAATATATGTAATCTAAACATGTGTATCCCCACAATATCTGAAATAAAAAATAATTTTAAAAATCACTTTTATAGAAAACATTAAAAATAAACATCAACGTGCTTAAAATCACGTAACCTAAACATTAGTACCCCTGTAATATGCTGAAATAAATAAAGAAATAAATAAATAAAGGATCTTTATGATCACCAGCTTTGGGGAGAAGTTAAGAATCTTTATAACCAGCATCTATGTAGCACTGGAGTGGAAATTACAAGGGAACAGTTACTAATTATTATCATTATTTTTAGCTATGGCTGTGCATTATTTTTAGCTATGTCCTTACCAGAGTTCTTGTCTTATACTCCATTATTAAAGGGTGTTTTCAGAGTGATGGAGATAGGTGAACTTTCAGATAAAGAATTCACAGTTGCTATTCTGAAGAAGCTCAGTGAACTTGAAGACAACACAGAGAAGGAGTTCAGAAGCTTATCAGAGAAATTTAACAAAGACATAGAAATAATTTTTTGAAAAAATCAAGCAGAAACTCTGGAGCTGAAAAATTCAACTGACAAATTGAAAAATTGTATCTGAGTCTCTAAACAACAGAATTTATCAGGCAGATGAATGAATTTGTAAGCTTGAAGACAGGCTATTTGAAAATACACAGTCAGAAAAATAAAAATTTAACATATGAAGGAGCTCCAATATGTGTGGCAGCAGACTTCTCAGTGGAAACCTTACAGGCTAAGCAAGAGTGACATGACATATTCAAAGTGCTGACAGAAAAAATCTTAACCCAAGAATATTATATCTTACAAAATCATCATTCTAATATGAAGGAGAAATAAATAATTTTCAAGACAAACAAAAGCTGAAGGATTTCATTAACATCAGACTTGACTACAAGAAATGATAAAAAGGAGTTCTTCAAGCTGAAAGAAAAGAATGTTAATGAAAACATAAGAATCCTTGTGAAGATATAAAACTCACTAGTCACAGTAAGTACACAAATACAGAGTACTCTATTGCTATAATGTGGTGTATAAACCACTTATATCTTGATTAAGAAGACTAAAATAAAACCTAACAAAAACAATAATTTCAATAACTTTTAAAGAGATAGATAGTATAAAAAGATATAAGTGGAAAGGAGAAAAGTCAAAAAATGGGGGGGATGGAGTTAAAATATAGTGTTTCTCTTAGATTTCTGTCTGCTTGTTTGTTTGTTTGCAAGCAGAGCTAAGTTTTCATCTGTTTAAAATAACTAGTTATAAAATGCTTTTTGCAAGACTTATGGTAACCTCAAATCAAAGAACTTACAACAGATACATAAAAATGATATGCAAGAAATTAAAACAAACTACTAGAGAAAGTGGCTTTTTTTTTTTGCTTGGAAGATATCTACTTTTTTATTATTATCATTGTTATAATCATTATTTATTTTTGGTTTTTTTAAATTCAGGATATTGTGGGGGTACAAACATTTTGGTTACATGAAATGCATTTGACTTGCTCAAGCCAGGGCCACAAATGAAGGACACGTTTGAGAAAGTTGCTTTTACTCAAAGGAAGGCAAGAAGGAAGAAAGAAAAAGAGGACCAAAACACAACCAGAAACCAAATAACAACATGGCACTATTAAATTCTTACCCATCAATAATAACATTGAATGTAAATGAACTAAACTCTTCAATCAAAAGACACAGAGTGGCCAAATTGATTAAAAAGCAAAACCCAATTATACGTTGTCTACAAGAAACATACTTCACCTATAAATACACATACACGGTGAAAGTAAAAGACTGGAAAAAGATATTCCATGTAAATGGAAACCAAAAGAGAACAGTAACAGCTATACTTCTATAAAATAAAATAGATTTTAAGACAAAAAAACTTTAAAAGAAGTTTACAGTCCAAGAAGTTCATTTTATAATGGTAAAGGAGGCAATTCAGCAAAAGGATATATCAATTCTAAATATATGTGCACCCAACACTGGAGCACCCAGATATATTAAGCAAATATTTTCAGAGTTAAGAAGGAGATAGACCCCACCACAATAATAATTGGGGAACTCAACACCGTACTTTCACATTGGATAGATCAGATAGAAAATTAACAAAGAAACATTGGACTTAAACTGCACAATAGACCAAAAGGACCTAATAGATATTTAAAGAATGATTCATCCACAGCTGCAGAATACATGTTCTTCTCCTCAGCTCATGGATCATTCTCAAGGATAGACCATATGTTAGGTCACAAAACATGTCTTTAAAAATTCAAATATAAATAAATCATATTGAGTATTTTCTGTGATTGGAATGGAATAAAACTAGAAATCAACAACAAGAGGAATGTTGAAAACTGCACAAACACATGAAAATTAAATCATATGCTCCTGAAACACCAATGGGTCAATGAAGAAATTAAAAGGAAATGAAAAATGTTCTCAAAACAAATGAAAATAAAAACACAACATACAAAAACCTATGGAATACAACAAAAGCAGTGCAAAGAGGAATGTTTATATCAGTACGTGCCTACATCAAAAATGTAGAAGAGTTTCAAATAAACAACTTAGTGATGTATCTTAAAGAATAGAACAATGAACAAATCAAATCCACAATTATTAGCAAAAAAAATAATAAAATTCAAAGCAGAAATAAATGTAATTGGAACCAAAAAATGTAAAAGATCAATGAAATGTAAAGTTTGTTTTTTTGAAATGATAAACCAAATTGATGTACCTTTAGCCAGACTAAGAAAAAAAAAAGAGGGGACACAAATAAATAAAATCAGAGATGAAAAAAGAGACATTACAACTGATAAACCAGAAATTCAAAGGATCATTACAGACTACTATTAATATTTGCCAATAAGTTGGAAAACCTATAAGAAACAGATAAATTCCTAGACATATACAACCTACCAAAATTGAACCAGGAAGACATCCAAAATCTGAATAAACCAATAAGCAGTAATCAAAAAGTTTCTTATTAAAGAAAAGCCCAGGACCTAATGGCTTCATTGCTGAATTCTATCAAACATTCAAAGAACTAATATTAATCCTACTTAAGCTATTCAAACAAATTGAGGAGAAAGGAATACTCCCAAACTCATTGTATGAGACCTGTATCAGTCTGATACCAAAGGAAAGACACAACAACAAAAAGGAAAGTACAGAGCAATATTGCTGATGAACATAGATTCAAAAGTCTTCCACAAAATATTAGCAAACCAAATTCAACAGCACATTACAAAGATTATTCATCATGATAAAGTGGGATTCATTCCACAGATGCAAGGGTGTTTCAACATATACAAATCAATCAATGCAATAGATCATCTCCACATAACAAAGGACAAAAACCCACATGATCATTTCAATTGATGCTAAAAAAGTATTTGATAAAATTCAACATCACTTCATGATTAAAACTCTCAAAAAACTGGAAATAAAAGGAACATACCTCAACACGATAAAAGCCATATATGACAGATCCACAGCTCGTATCATACTGAATGCGGAAAAACTAAAACCCTTTCATCTAAGATCTGGAAAAAGGCAAAGATGCTCACTTTCACCACTGTTATATATACCACTGGAAGTTCTAGCTAACATGATTAGACAAGAAAAGAAATAAATGGCATCTAAATTGGAAAGGAAGAAGTCAAATTATCCTTGTTAGTGGATGATATGATCTTATTTCTAGAGAAACCTAAAGACCCCACAAAAAAAACTATTAGAAATGATAACAAAATTCAGTAAAGTTGCAGGATACAAAAACAACCTACAAAACTCTATAGCATTTCTATATTCCAATAGCAAAGAATCTTAAAATGAAACTAGTAAAATATTCTCATTTACAATAGCTACAGATAAGATAAAAAACCTGGGAATAAACTAAAGAAGTGGAACATCTGTAAAATAAAAACTATAAAACACTGATGAAACAAGTTGAAGAGGACACAGAAGAATGGAAAGATATTCCATCCTCATGCATTAGAAGAATTGATATCGTTAAAATGTCCATAATACCCGAATCAATCTACAGATTCAATGTAATTCCCATCAAAATACCAATTAAATTCTTCACAGAAATAGAAAAAATAAATCTAAAATTTATATGGAACCACAAAAGACCAAAAATAGACAAAGCCATCCTGAGCAAAAAGAACAAAACTGGAGGGATCACATTATCTGACTTAAAATTATACTACAGTGCTGTAGTAACCAAAACAGCATTCTGCTGGCATAAAAATAGATGACTAGACCAATGGGACAGAATAGAGAATCCAGAAATAAATCCACACATCTATAATGAACTAATTTTCCACAATGGTGCCAAAAACATATATTGGGAAAAGGACAGTATCTTCAATAAATGGTGCTGTAAAAACTGGATATTGATATGCAGAAGAATGAAACAGGACCCTTATCTCTCATCATATATAAAAACCAAATCAAAATGAATTAAAAACTCAAATCTAAGACATGAAACTGTGAAACTACTAAACTACTAAAAGAAAACATTGGGGAAATGCTCCAGGACATAGGTCTGGGCAAGGTTTTCTTGAGTAATACCCCCAAAGCACAGGCAACCAAAGCAAAATTGGACAAATGGGATCACATTAAGCTAAAAAAATTCTGCACAGCAAAGGAAACAATGAACAAAGTGAAGAGACAGCCTACAGAATGGGAGAGAATAATTTCAAACTACCCCTCTGACAAAGAATTAATAAATAAAATATGGAGAGAGCTCAAACAACTCTATAGAAAAAAATCAAATAATCTGATTAAAAATGGAAAAAATATCTGAATAGACACTTTTGAAAGAACACATACAAATTGTCAGTAGACATATGAAAAAATTCTAAACATCATTGGTTATTTGAAAAATGCAAATCAAAACTTCAATAATATATCATTTCAACCAAGTTAAAATGGCTTTTATCAAAAATAAGATAAAAATAATACTGGTGAGTATGTGAAGAAAGGAGTACACTCATATACTGTTGGTGGGAATTTAAATTAGTGCAACCACTATGGAGAACAGTATGGAGGATCCTCAATAAACTAAAAATAGAACTACCACATGACCCAGCAATCTTACTGCTGGGTATATATCCAAAAGAAAGGAAATCATATATCAAAAAAAATCTGCACACCCATGTTAATTGCAGCACTATTCTCAGCCAAGATTTGGAATCAACCTAAATGTCCATCAACAGATGAATGAATAAATAAAATATGGTACATATACACAATGGAATTTTATTCAGCCCTATAAAAGAATGAAATCCTGCCATTTGCAACAACACGGATGGAACTGGAGGACATTATGTTAAGTGCAATAAGCCAAACACAGAATGACAAATCTCATATGTTTTCACTCATATGCGGGAACCAAATATTAAAAGGATTGATCTCATGGAGACAGAGTAGAATGATGATTACCAGAGGCTGGGAAGGTATCAGGGAGAGGGATATAAAGTGGGGGTGGTTAATGTGTGCAAAAATATAGTTAGAAGGATCAATATTTGATAGCACAACAAAGTGATTATAGTCAACAATAAGTTACAGTATACTTTAAAATAACTAAAAAACTGGGATGGGAATTTTTCTAACACAAAGACACGATAAATGCTTGAGGTGATGGATACCCCAATGATCCTAAGTTGATTATTACACACTGTATACATGTATCAAAACATCAAATGAATCATATATACATATGTACATATATACAACTATTATCTACCCATAATAATTAAAACTAAAAAAAATTAAAAACAAAATAAAATTGAATGGGGAAAAACATGCTAATAATTTACATTTTTCACAGAATGACATTAAATTATAAATTAAAAATGCCATGTCAGGAAGAGAAAGAGAACATGGAAGAAAGGAAAAGCCTTTATATGTACCTTTAATCGCACTTCTTTCTTGCTTTTCCACAAGGGGTCTCACATATTCATTTTGCAGTTAGACCCACAAATCATGTGGCTGGTCCTGGGTCCTGGTCATTTCAGGCAAAGAGAACATAAAATGGAGGAAATGGAAGCATTAAATATTATGTATTGATTAGGTCATGGCTGCATGTTTGGCATGTGAGGGAATGTAGTAGGAATTGAGGTGTATAAAGTAAGACTAGCATGTATGCCATCCCCAATCAGGGAGAAGGCATTGAAGAATTAAGATCAATAATAACCTGACCCAAATAAAATCCTAGAAAGATTCCTCTCATACTTGGGTTTATGACAGCGTGTAATTGAAAAGACTACAACCTGAAACACTAGTTCAATTCTTAAACTCTACAGGTAGGAGATAACGTGTTTGAACTAAGACAGTGACAGTTTTGAAGGGAAATGATTTTGAAAGGTATTTCTGAGGCAGAGATGACAGGATTTGATCATTGGTTAGATGTTTGTTGAGGAAATATGATTGAGGAATTAATGAGATGTGGCTCATAAGATCATTATTTTATTGCATCACCCAATATTGCTATATTAAAGATAGAAACAGGAGTTTGCTGGGTTTTTCCCTGAAAGAATACATGAACTCATTAGTTCGCCTATCAAGGGCCGCCTCGCCTTGGGAGGGCCCTCAAAGCTCCGGTACAGATGCATTCTAGGAGGCTTACCAGTTATCTCAGAATCTGTGAGGTTTTCCTGTTCTTGAAAGACAAGACAGGTAAATATCTGGCTCACAGGATGGGAGCTGGATACAATGAGTGCTCTAGGCAAGAGATGCGTCCCTGTGGTTATGAACAACTTGTTTTGTAGCGATGGGCTTCCTGCTCTCTCCTGATTGTCTGTCTTAAGTCCACAATAATTAGATCAAATAAATATAGAGCCACTATACCTCTTTGTTATTCCCCTATTAATTGATAACTATCTCTTAGAACTTAAAAGTTAGTCCTTGAAAGACTTTTCAACTGTTTGTTCACCTAGATAGATTAGAAATTGTTAGAAGCCCTTTGAGAAAAACCTTTAACCCTAACCAACTACCTGTTACTCATAACAGCCAAAATGATCTGATATGTAAATCTGTTACCCTGGCAACTGGTAATTGATATCTGTAAATATAAAAATCTATGTGAATCTAACCTTAATGCTGCCCTACTGGCAGAGGGTAGTGTAGACTCCTGAGTACCCCTGCTTTATCTGATTTCTTTATATAAACCTATACAACTTTACCTTTGTCTCTGTGTATTCTTTTATTTCCATTATTCTATTTCCTATCAATTTCTTATCCTCTGTGGCGAATACTACTTAAGGGACCTGGCTTTTGTGGGGAGAAATAGCTGATCTCCTCGTGGCCTGCTGCCCCCCAACATTCTGGCATAGTCAGCAGGATTGTGCCCCACAGATGTTGGTAATAAAGAAAAAGAAAGATTTAGGATTTCTGGGACATTTCTAGCTTAAAAGATCCAGCAATGGTTTTGCCATAATTAATAAAAGAATTATACCAAAAGAAGCATGTTTAAAAGAGAAGATCGAAAATTTTGTTTTGAATATATTTTGTATACTACATTATTATTTTTGAATGGATATATCCAGCAATCTCTTGGACATATGAGACCAGAAATGTCTGTGCACCAGTAATACCGTATTTTGTTACTTTGGTAATAATTTTGAATTGTCTGATTTCTATTAATAGTTATACATAGTCTTCAGAACTGGCTTCTAAGTCCAGAAGTAAGCAAATCAGCCTCAGAGTCTAAAAGATTGTTCATAAAAAGCCTGGGCTAAACCCACAGGATGTATTCTTTTAGGCTCTGACGTAAAGCATTACTTGTACAACCATTTATGCTGCTTAACTATCTATCCCTGAGACCCCTGTCACTCATGCCATACTTTTTGGAGAGGAGTTCTAAGAAGCATCAAGGATGTATGGTAGAAGAATATATGGAAATAAAGGAAAGTGTACTCCCTTACAAACATGTTGAATACTGACATTAAATGAAATGATTTGTGTAAAAAACATTTATCAAATGCAAATTGCTACACAAACATCTGGATTTAACTACTCAAAGTGAAACTGGTCATCCACAAACACCAAGAGAATAAGACATTTTAACCTTCTCGTACTTGAAAATATCATAAGAATTAAGGATGCATGCCTTATCCTTGCAGAGACATTTGGGCCTTAAAGGAATTGGAAGCTTTTAAGGCTTTTAGAACCCTTTAAGCCCATGGACTATGGAGTGAGCACCTTGTACTTGAGGACACCTTTATTTTATTTCGTTTTTAATTGGAAAATATTAACAGTATATATTTATGGGGTATAATGTGATTTTTTGATATATGTGTACATTGTAGAATAATCAAATCAAGCTGGTTAACATACCCATCACCTCACTTGTTTTTTTGTAGTAAGGGCATTTAAAATCTACCATTTTAGCAATTTTAGAACATACATTATTAACTATGATAACAATGCTGTGAAATAGATCACTAAAACTTATCTGTCCTAACTGAAATTTTGTACCTTTTGATCAACATCTCCCTTTTCCCCATCCATACTCCCCCACCACCAAGCTCTGGCAACCATCATTCTACTCTTTACTTCTATGAGTTCAAAATTACAAATCTAAAGGGGTTGAAGATCACAGAGGAGGGAAAATCAAAGGAGATGTAAAGATAAGAGGAGACTTTAGGTTTATTCCTTCCCATAGTACCAAGATATTAAAGTAGGGATTTTAGGGGAATAAAGGTGGATTTTCCTAAAACTAAATTGTGTCTTTGCTTGAAGGTGGCCTATTCTCTGTTCTTCTAGCGAACTGTGCTTATCCTTCAAGTTTTAAGTAAGATGTCATTTTCCCCAGGAACCTTCCTTGACCCCCAAGTTTTAGCTAGGTGTTTCCCCTCTGTGTTCCCACAGAAATCTTTATATCTCCCATGATATCACATAAAATAATGCAATTATCTGGAAGAACTGCAAGATCCCTGAAGAGAGGATTTATTTCTGTCTTATCCATTCAACATTCAGCATAATGTTCAATAAATGTTTGTTGTATTAATAAATGAATAGATGAATGGAAAAAAATTAATAAATTAATAAATGTTATATTTTGAGGAAATATGAGTCTTTGCACAAATAGGGATCTTAATGGGCTAGGGACCCACATCAGGAAATTTTGAAGTAAACAGGCAAATACAAATAGCAAAGAAGTAGGTGGAGAAGACTAGACATTATTTAAGATAGGCACAAAGACAGCAGAAATTACAGCTGTCTGCTGGATATAGAAGGAGGAATCAAGTAAAATGAAAAACAGACCATCAAGCACATTTACCCACAGAAAAAAGTATAATTATGATCCTGAATCATAAAAAATAAATAAATTAGACTTAAGTTGTGGAAGTGGAGACTATATGGTTGTGATTAATTTATGACTTCAAATGGTTAGCCCCCCCAACAATATTTCATTTAAAAGAATAATTTTCATCTTTGGGAAAATTCACTTATGTGCCTCACCTTGTTCCCCGCTGAAGTCTAATTGTATACTATTATAATACTATTAGGCAACCTCTGATTTCCAACTGGAATATGTTCAAGAGTTTCATTGGTAATGTGGTTGTTTGGAAGAAAAAAATACATTTTTCCATATCAAACTTATCATGTATAATGTTTACTTTCTTGCACCAACAAAAATTACAATTACACCCATAAGATAGCTTATCTATAGAACCATTTGTACTTTAAAACTTGCAACTATTTATCCAGTCTAACAATCTTGTCCAGGGGAAAAAAAATCAGCCTCATTCTGAAGTCCATATTAGATCCAAAAGATATATGGCCAGGGCATTCTTAGTAGCATAATATAGAATTATTTCTTAGTATGCTGAGTGATAGGAGCAAGGAATTTCATGGAAATGTGAATATTGTAGCGGCTCTGATTTGGAGGTGAGCTTTAACAGGGAAGTACAGATGATAGGGAGTAGGGTGAGATTTCAGTGGGAGCTAGTCTTCTCAGGTGGCAGAACAACTTAGTAGTAGGAGTGAAACCTTGAAGGGTAGGAAGGGAAGTGAGGTTTCACTGGAGCCATGGTTCACATAAAAAGATGTTCCATTGTCATGCCATTTAGAGTTCAGGGATGGCCTGCATTAGTAAAGGTGAAAGAACTAGCTGAGAAATCAGCTAAAATGTTTTATTTCAAATAAAACTCAGTTTATGGCTTATGATTTTATTGATGTTTGTAGAAGGTACTAATTTATCAACACTAATGTGCACATATGAGAAGTAACATTCATAGGGTGTCTGGCAGGTGGGAGGGGGAGGAGGGGATCGGTAAATCCACACCTAGCAGATGTGGTGTGTGCTGTCTGGGGGATGGGCGTGCTTGTCGGACAGTGTCAAGGCAATTTACATAAACAAAGCATTTGTACTCCCATAATACTCTGAAATAAAAAATAAAATCCAAATATTAAACCTTGCCAAGATCATTTTCTTCATATTGATTAACCCATGAAAAACCCACATTCTTTTTTTTAACAACTTTATTGAAGTATAATTTACATGCTATGAAATTAACCCATTTTAAGTGTACAATTAAATGATTATTAGTAAATCTACCAAGTTGTACAGCTAGCACCGCTTATATTATCTTGGATTGAGCTTGAGTCCATTAATCAAAGTGAGGTGACACAAGACCGGAAGAATGGGCTCCACATGTACTCGCCATCAAATTGGTACTGACTGACTAACACTACGGTGCTCAAATGGTGGTGGTGTTCACCAGGGATTGGAGGATTGAGGGGGTAGACCCACATCTGAGGGATGCTTGAAAAACCCACATTCTTATAGTTAGCTAGGATTATTAGCATTTGTGAAAATCATTAGTGTGTGTGTCATCCTGAATTATACCAAATTTTGCTTTTAAATAAGAAATATGTAGAGAAAAATATAAAATTGTTATTTTATGACATGCAGTTTTCTCTCTTCTTGCATCTTCTCCATTCAATCCATCGCATACTGTTCTCAGACTGATCTTCCAAACGGATTGCTGTTACATGCTCATTGGTACCTATTCAAGGTGTTCTATAATATACCCCCACCTTAACTATCAAATCTTATCTCCCACTAAAGCTAGACAAGAATTCTGTGCTTCTTTATAGTGGATTTATTTCTGTTCCACAAACAGTACATACCATTCTAATTTCTTACTCTGTGGCTTCGCTGGTGCTGGTCTTTTACCTTTGGCCATCCCTCTCCCCCCATCCTACTTGCTTGTTAGGGCTCTAAGTTTTGCAAAACCTACCTATTCTTGCATATAACATATTCTTCCTTCTTTCCCTTTGTATCATACACATTGGCATTTAATTATCTAGCATTTGTAGTGACTTCTAATGTTTATAATATAAAATCTGTTGTCTTGATTCTATTGGAAGTTTCTTGCTATACAAAGTATCCTTTCAATGTCAGATACTGAATTGTACCTAATTACTTACTTTTAATTCTATTTTTCCCCTTTGACTACTTAAGATAGATTTTTAGGTGTATTCATGTTGCTCTGGAACTTCTAAGATCTTCATACCCTGTTAATCTCATAAATGGCATGGCAACCCAAGAAACAATCTCTACCATATTTTTTAGCATAAATTTTACCCAGAGGATTATAGGTTTAAGTCATTTTTAAAAGTCATTCAAAAGGGAAGAAATATTCTCTTCATCAGAATACAATGAATTACTATGACATGCCCTAAGAAGTTCATTAGCTAAGTTCAACTGCATTTGTGATTATTGTAGCTCTCTGATTCAAGTGAGGGAATTTGTTGATGGGCCACAGATCAACTCCAAAGATGTTAATAAATATGCCTGATACCCAATGCAGCCTTAAAATCAGTACATTTGCCTTGTTGGTGTTTCTACCCCATCCCCCATACTTCTAATGTATCAACATATAAATCAGGGTCCTAGTTCTGTGTTCTCAGCTGTAGCATCATTTGGTTTAAACCTAGAAACTTTAGAGAAGTATTGTAGGTTAACTGACAGAAGGTATAAAATAGGGAAATCTTACATGGCCAGTGTGGGGTCCAGAGAGGGGACTTTTAAACAATTAAAGAGCTGAGCTTCAGAATAATGATCATCATCTAGACACTTTATTTTCAAAATCATTACCACCCTTCCCAATGATAGTTGACTACCTTCATACCTAACTCTAGTTTTACGTCTCATAATTTAGCTGCTTATATGCTTCGAGAGAGTTGAACCAGGTGAAACTGGAAAAATGCCAAGATTTGATTTTAATAATTCATTAGCAAAGAAAAGCAGGAGTGTTTTGTGTGTATATACTCTTTATATACATACATGCATGTACACGAGTGCAACCAGGAATAAAAACTATGCTGATTACTTTTACTTCACTTGTAACAGCTGACAAATTTCTATAATTTTAAATGAGGGAGTCACTTAGCTATGTGTGTGCTTGGGAGTAGTCTTCCTCCAAGTTCAAGTTAAAGTGGAGAAATTTTTGGTTCAATATCACTTTTGATCTCTATAATAATGACAGCTATCTAACCAAAAAAGGCAGCTCCTTGGCATTATAATTGTTCAAATAGTAATTGTGTGCCTATCTTTGAGATACAAGACTTTTGACAGTCTCCAAAGACTCTTCCATTCACTCCCTAATATCAGATTCTATTTTAAGTTATTTTTGGAACATTATCCACAGAGACACATTTCCCTGAGTAAAAAGGCATAATGCTGGTGTTTCCTGGGAGAGAGAGGCCTTCATGAGAAAATCCACTGAGATTCATTTATACATAAATGGCATTATACATGAATGGCACACATTTGGAAGAATAGAAATAATTGAATATATCAAAAATGTTAGGTGACCTGAAAGGTATGGAAAGATACTCTTATACTAGGATTCTAATCACAGATAACAGTGCCATGAGTATGTCTGGTGGTGAGAGCAGCTGTGCCCCCCAACTTCTACTGCATAAGCAGTAAAATTAGGAAGGTCAGAGACCTTGGAGATTGCATGAGGTTGATCCAATTCCTGCAGCCACACTCCCAGGATCAATTTAAACTGTATTTTCTCCAAAGACAGTGCAAAGGTATCCAATCCTAGGAGAAAAGGGTTTACACCTGAAATAGAATTGATATTTATTGAAAGCACCAGCCTGCAATGAAGTAATTTCTGTACTGTACTCAGTTCCTTTTATAAACTAAGGTTCTTATGTTGTTAGAGGACAGAGGTAGTGGTGAGGAGGGGGATATGGAACAGTGGTCAAGGGGTTGCATTGAAATGGCAAGCCATCCTATCACAGGAAACATGGTGGTCCATGGTGGATCTCACTCCCAGCATTTTCCTGGCTCATTCTCTTCAGATGGGCCAATGAAGTGGGCTCCAAAATAACTAAGAGATTCCTATAGTTGCTTCTATGTCCCCAGAAGTGCCAACCATCCACAGGACCCACGATGAAGTTAGTTCATCTACGTTAAGCCAGTATGGATAACTGCTACCAGGTGAGGTTAAACCAGAGAAGACATCGGGCACTTGGACCCCTGGAAGTTGAGAAGCCTAGTAGCATAGATCTCCTCTGGTTGTTTCAATAACCTTTAAATAATACAAGCCTGCATATCATATGATTGACTATTGGGCCCCTACTTTGTGTGTTATGGTGGGCATATAATATACTACCAGAGCAGACCTGCTTAGCCAACAAAAAACCTAGGGACCTTCTTCCTCTATAGCAGAGAAACAGCTGATAGTTCTGTCAGGACTCTCAACATTTCCATAAATGAGGATGGTGAGGAGGTGATAGTGAGAGGAAACATCCGTAGAAGTAGCATCATTGTTCCAAAACAGAAGACCTACAGTCATTGGATGACCAGCTAGAAGTACAGTGCGATACAACATGTTTCACAAAACAGGTAAGGATTGGAAGTAGCACTGCCTCCGCATAGGAAAAACTGAGAGGTTCCTTGATGAACCATAATTTGGGTGGGCTCCAGGATTTTACTGGAAGTTAACTAAGGAGAAGGTAAAAACAGCAATTAGATAAACTGTAGGGCAGGGCTATGACTGGCCTTGGTTTCTCATTAAGCTCTGATGGACACCTGGGCATACAACGAGAACTGCTATTTCTTTGGACCAGAGTAGATATACTCCTTCCATTTTTTTCTTTTTTTTTTTTTTGGTTGTTATTGTTCTCCACTGAAGGTGGTTCTAGAGGAAACTTTTTGAAAATAATGGATATTCAGAAAGGATTTTCTAATTCTTGGTTCACTCATTTTTCCTACTTTCCAGTACAACCCTTCCTCCTGGAAGCAGGTTCACTAAGGACACACAGCCAGAAAAAGGCAATCCGGTGTGAGTCAATAGAACAATTGAGGACAAGAATATCAGCCTATTTAAGCAGGTCAACTGAAATAAGATGTCTGTTCACATTTTTTTTTTTTTTGGAAAGAACAAAACTGGAGAAAGCTTTGCAGATGCCTTCCTAGTTCCTCTATTTTAATTTGCACTGACTCTCCTATATAGTTTAGTGACTGCAGTTGGCAATTTGAAAATAAAAACTCAGTGACAACTGGCAAGGTCAAAATGCTTTTATTTATACTGAAGTTTAGCAAGTACATTTTTAACAAAGAAGGTGTACCTTAACTTAATATATGGTAGAAGAGAGAAACCATACATATAAGTTTCTAGTCCCTAACACACTACTGCATTTTTTCCTTAAAAGACAAAAAGCCAAGCTGAAATGAGCACAGAAAAGCATCAAATATGATCAAGTTACTTTAGCCATTAGGATTTAGCTCATATTCTTAAACTGTTCAATCTAATGCAAGGACAAAGTTTACATCATTGCTTTTAAAATGTACACACGTTCCTTTTTATAAAATGTAACATACATTGAATAGCTCGTTCAGTAAACAAAGCTTTGCAGATAAACACAATTGAAATAACTCCGTGTTGAATAGTTTCAGAGATAAACCGGAATCATAAGTATCTTCATTTATGTAAAGCCAGCGAGGACCTTTCAGGCTGAATAAAACTGTTGTGCCATTGCTAAACAGTAATAGTTACCTCCTTTAAAAAAAAGAAAACAAGTTAGTTCTTCTGAGGAATAATTCTGATACGTGCTTAAAAATACTAAAACTTCTATCTTCAGGAACCTTAAATGATCTGTTGTAACAGGCTTGATTTAGTGTTGATAAAATTTAACATTTAACATTTCTATATGTTAATGCATCAGTTTTCAAAGGCCTTTCAAGTTTCAAGGTACAGCTTCTGTTCTTTCCACAGCACTGAAGACATCAAAGACCAATAAAGATTCTTTTCATGAACTATGTTGTAATGTCTATAACGTTCTATATTAGTTTTAACTGTTGTATATAATGGTACATTTGAAATCCCATGGTTTACCAAAACAGGGAGAAAGGAGCATTTGCTTGTTATGATCTAAGATAATGACAGTTTGGACATTCAGAATTTCCTCTCCCCAGGTTAACCCTGAGACTGTGTATACTGCATGAAGGGAGGCTAGTTCTAAATACTATTTAGCCATAGTGTTTGGTCAAACCAGTATACATTTAAATGTTGGTAGTTAAAAGAGTCCATATAATTCCAGAGTTATAAATTAGTTGATTGGTGTGAGTAAAAGTTATTGTTGGGAATTTTTTAAAAAGTCTATTCTACTTCTTTTTGTCTAACATTGCTTTTTTCCATAGCAATGGCTTATGGCCTTAATCTCTATCTAGCTGCATCGCAACAATTGGTTTTTGGTTACAAAATAAGAAACAGGAAAAGAAATATGTATGAATCAGTAAAAATCCATCACCTGTGCTTGAGAAACACTTAAAGTCCATGTTTGTGAGTCAAATGCATCATCTCCACATATAAGGGGAGTACATTATCATTTTTGGACTGATATGCCTAGTCTAAAATGTTAACTCTGTCTAGCCAAAGCTCACCATTGTTAGGAGGAAAGTATATTCTTTTTAAATCTTATATATAATATCTTTACAATATTTTTATCCTTTCTGTGTAGAAGATATGGTGAGTCGATGGAATTTTCTGGATAATACCTCAGAACCAAAAATAAAGATGTGGTAAGGTAATAGAAGAATAAGAGTTGAGGGTCTGTGTCAGTCAGACTGGCTAGAGGGTAGGACATCAATAGAGGGCAACCGGACATTTTCCCAAGGAGCCCATGGAATTCATCTGAACTTTTCCAGGGACCAGAAGAAAACAAAGCTTGAATTTTTGGAAACTATCCAGTAATCTGTCACCCCAGAAAATTGCTCAGACTCCTTTGTGGAGTCTGAGAATATTTACTCTGATAAAATTGACCAGATAGTTACTCAGTTCTCCAGTCAACCTCATCCTCTGTATACACAGCCTAAATGTCAAAGGAAAAGCTCTTCAACATCAAATGGCAGACAGTCATTACCAGGATTAAAGTTTATACAATACAGCTAAAGCTTAAATCATGCAATATAAATTGTGAACATTACAAATTTGAAAGCAATGGCAAAACAAATAATGTCCTCTAAAAAAAGGTACATAAACACAGCAATGAATGGTGAAAGACAATCACCATTTGTCCTTTAGAAAAATGCATTTTCTGAAAAATGTCCACCTTTGTTATATTTCTTATCTTTATTAAGGGACAAACATATCTGCCCACACCCTTCATTAAATGTGCCCTCTTACAAGGCCTATCAGGAACAGTTTCCACAGCAGCTTGAAAATCCAAAGAAAAACTAGGCTAACAAGAAGAAGATAATATTAATATGAATCAATTTTTCTACCCAGAATACAATAAATTGAGATTTCATGGTAGTAAAACTTTTTCTCCCAATTTTGAGGATAGTAGCAAAATAGACTCCTGTATAGCATGCTGTATAATGTTGACACATATTCAGTTACTATTTTACATATGCCAATACTGAATGATCATAAGGAAAGAACCAGTATTGACCTAACTGACAAGATCCTTGGAGCAATCTCAAAGTTTGCCACATTTCAATTTCAAAATGAATTTCAGCTATAATATGAGTGATTTATCATTTAGTAGTAGCTGTCAAAGTAAACTCCTAGATAAAACAAAAACATCTGGAAGCATAAACAGAGGAGAGTAGTAGCTGAATTTTAATCCAGACCAGGCATGCTCACTTCATTAGAAGAGGAAACGGCTAATTAGTAATTGAATGTTTTATGTTTTTAAGAGAGTTTGTACTTGAGCTCCAAGCAGAGATGAACTCATATGCATTCTGGATGTAAACAAGATTATAGATCAGGAAGAGCAACTAACAAAGCCTCTCCAGAGGAATTATAGGGAGCTTGGGATCTTACAAGGAGGGACACACACTGACATTTGGGGAGAGCTGACAGGAGGAATTCAATATATAGAAATGTGACCATTTTTAAACTAAAAGTGTAGGCCCATGCAGTCCTTCTCTTAGCACAGCACTGCCTGACATGGACATATGCCATGGCACTGAAGGCCAGTATGGGCCTTCCATACAGGATATGAACCTCTGCAATCAGTTGAGTTATATATAAAGAGACACAAGTGGCTGCTCCAAACTCAAATCAATGTGAGACTACCCTTCTGTTGTATATATCTGAAGCCTATAAGAAGAAATAGCTAAAATTAGACGTCAGAAAGAAGGCAGATATGTGGGAAAAGGCCAGGAAAAAAACATATGAGGAGTCTTTATGGTTCAAACAAAGTAAGTTAAACATATCTATTTGTAAAAAGACAGTAACAGTACTTTATTTTTAAGTGACTTAATTTGAAAATGCTGTTCAATTATACCTATATTCCAATATATGACATTTGACTATATAATGATGAGACATTTTTAGATGTTATAATTTTAGTCACTCCTCATTGTTATTTAGATATTTGATATTAATAAAAATTTTAATCTGATTTACCTCCATCCTTCTTCATGACTTAGTTCTAATTTGGCATTATTTCACTGAATTGGACTAGAAGAGTACACCTATTCTACATAGGCAGACCTTTTTACAGTCTGTGGAGAATACCAAAATCCAAATGCCTATGCCATAGAAGAAATTTCTTCAGAGCATGGAATGACTGAAATGTCACATTGATATGAATTAATATAAAATTTTAAGTGTGTAAGGTGGGTTGCCATTCCAACAGAAATTGCACGTATTGCCACGGGGAACTGATTATTGGAGAATGGATAAAAACTCAGTTTGGCCTTTTACGTAAGACGAGTGATGCTTTTGTCATATAAGAACTTAATTCTGGGGCAAATATAAAAATAACACAATGGATTAGATTTTGCTTGGTGTAAGGAGGGAACTTTAGGAGGGGCATTAAATCTTTCTGATCACTAGAGTACCATATAGCACACTAGAATACTCTCTGTTAGATTTTTAGTTGGCATGAAAATGATGATGAAAGGTATCTGCCACTAGCCTGTGGCCAGGTCCCCATTAAATAGTTAAAAATATGTGAGGCCATTTCCTGGGCAATTCAAGCCAAATGACCCATTTGGTCCTAATCGCTTGAACATGTTAGGCATCTATTTATGTCTAGGCCAATAGTGAACAGTGTAAAATATCCATGATGTGATTGACCCATCATATCTGCCTTTCTCCTTTCTCATGTCTATAGAATTTGTTCTGTTTGCTTATTGATAGCTTAATAAAGAGGAAGCAAGATTGGGGGCGGGAGGAGAGAAGAAAAGAATAAAGGGGGCATTTTTAGTAGCTTGGGTATATGTTTTTATAATTGCCTTCTTTACAGATAAGGAATGTCCTACTAAAAAGGGGTTAAGTGTCTTGCTCCGCCAACAGTTCAAGAGAAACAGTAGTCATGGTAAAATCTAGAAACTAGAGCTCTCTGTATTCCCTTAGAGAATATTACAGGCAAAGTGTTTCTTTTAGAAATCTGAGCTCCAAAGCAGTGATAACAAATATTGATCATTTGAACAAATGAATTATCTCCTGATATAATTCATGTTAAATCCCAGGACAGACAAATAAAAAGCTATTTCATAATAATCACGGCTTAAAGTAGGCATGTCTGTATTTTAATTTCTCTTACACCATTTAGAAATAGCATTTTCTCTGTCTTAAAAATTCTTCCACCTACTTACCCCACTAGGATGCTGTGTGGCTTAATGTGATAATGTTTGTGAAGCACTATGAACTCTTTGGAATAAAGGGGTTAAAAAAAGTGTAAAATATCATGTTTAGTCATCATTATGATTATCCTCTAAAAACTCATAAAGCCCATTCTCTAGCACATTTTTTTTCTGTACGTGCAGGGTTCTATTTATCATTAATAAACAAATAGTAATTGTAGGTTTCATATTTTAAGAATTTGAGTATGAATTCTAAAGAATTACAACACTAGATTAAGCAGGTAACTGCTACAGCACCCTATTCGTGCCTATGATCAGTTGGAGTTCCGGCATCAGTGTTCAGGCTGCACAGAAAAAACAATAAGACCTGGTCAAAATTTCATTCCAACAAAGAAAATCCAAAATCTACTCAATGCACTTCACTGAAAACCACAAACTTGCTTTATAGTATTTTGCTGTGCTAAGTTCGAGATTTGAATAAATCTGTATGCAATAAATGTATTATTTTATTAGGTATATCTCTTAATCAAATAATCATTTATATAATTGTCATTCTATTAAAAATGAATTTATACAAAGGTGAGCAAAACTGTAGATTTACAGTAATTTAAAGCTTAATCTTATTCTACAGGGGTGATATTGACAATATAAAATGATATAAATGATATTCCCTAACTCTAAAATATGCTTACGAGCCCCTTGTGCATGTCCTCCTGTTTTACAACCTGCAGTGAAATACATGACTAGCTTAATAAGCAACGCATTTGGGAAGCGTTTTTCCTCCATAATCTAAAACATAAGTAAAGATTCATATTGTTTTTTGTGAGTCAAAATCTTTGTCAATCACTACAATTTCCCCTCAGGATGAGATTTCCTTCCTTGACAGGATGGTTATTTGAAAGTAACTACTTACTTTTTATTTTTTAAAAGCTACCAAGAAGTGTGTCTATAATGTTTTCAGAAGTTTAATTTATGTTCACAATAAAACACTTTTATGATTTTTCCTACCCAAGGCTCATGTTTTCTTCCAAGTGTTTCCTCACCACTTGCTCAATTCTATAAACAATACGACTTCCTTAAGAACTAATAGGCTTCATCACAGGCATAATTTAGGCTATCAAACTTTTATTTTGAGGTAGCTAACTTATTCTTGAAGTAATGGCAATGTTTTGTAAATTAGTTCTTCAGCTAAGTAATAAGTTCCATGTTTTTCTTTAAGTTGCTTAGTTAGTGATGTTTCTAATTTTCAAATGGGCACTATATTATTTGACACCAAGTAAGATCACTTCTAGAAGGCAATGTTTTCCTAACCTGAATAAGAGACAGATAAAATAACGTGATGTTAACTGTTCCACTTCAGTCTTAGGTTTGCTCCAAATTAAATGTAGAATTAATTATATGAACTCTACTTCAATTGTGGAAATATATTCAGAACATGACATCCTCAAATCAAATAAGTTAGAGTAGTGAGGTTAGTTTGGGGTCCAGTTAGTCATTAGATCAGTAGTATAAATATGGAGTTACTAATTTGGGAGTGAGAATTGAGAAAATTGAGAGCAAGAAAAAGTAGACTATTGCAATCTAGGGGCAGATAATAAAACAGTACAGCATTTGATTACTTTTTGTCTAAAGAAGAACATTATTTTGGAGTCATTTTTTCAAAAGTTCTGGTGCTTATTTTTAGAATAAGACACTTTAAAAAAACAGAGATTTCTTGAAAATAATAACCACTCGGGATTATTTGCCCTAAAATATTTGACTTATAATTTAATTAAGGCAAAGACCAGTAAAAGTCATCCTTTCTTTGCAAATACTATCCTAATGGAGTATCAAACTCTCTTGCTCACTTTTAACTCACCCTGTTTTGGGGAAATAATTATTCAAAATACACCTTTTCCCCTTTTATTGAACCTCTAGTTCTTGTAAGACCACCCTCAAAAGGAGGCATGAATGCACTTCTGTTCCTACATGGGAATAAAATATAGCGATATAGTTATCATAACTATATGCTGAAGAGCCTATGTTTTAGAGACAGTTTTGTATATCGCTTATATGCCAAATAGTTCATTCCTACTAAAATCTACATTTGCAAACACAAACAGTAACTTGGTGTGTATTTTATAGGATATAATATTAATGACATCTTATACTTGCCATACTTGTCAGAGAGTATGCACCTAACATACTGATGAAGAGGATCAGGCAAGTATTATGATACCTGTTTTACCAAAATTAAAGGAGAGAGAGGTAGAAGGACTTCTCAACATCAGGAACTGAGTTAGTTAGTAACAGAGAAACCCTGATTAGTAGACCAGTGTTCTTTCTGCCACTTTGTCTCCCACGTACCAGTTATAAAAGGGCAATAAAAGCATATGTGTCCAGTACAGAGACCCGCAATGTTTGCACCATAAGAGCTTTAGAAGTACTTGAATTCTATTTTCCAGCAGGGAAGAAAAACGAAGTGGGAGGAGAATAAATGAAAGCTAGCATTAGTCAGGAGCCACTCTAAATACTTATGTCACATGCAGAACACCATCTTCTTTCACTATTTTCTTGTTGTGGATAATGCCATGGTGAAAAGTGCTACTTATATTTCTATGCCATTCCCCTAAAAATCTAAGGTCACATACCCCACCTTCCATAAGTATCTACGTTACAAAATGTTTCATAAAGGTCAAATTTATTTGAGTTCTATATAGGATGTATATTGGAAATATTTTAATGTAATATTTAAGAGTATAATTAAGGTTTTTTGGTAATAATATTTAACTATTCCTTTTGTCTGCTAAACTAATAGAAAAACACTATAGAAAAATAAGCACCACATGTACTCACCAGCAAATTGGTATTAACTGATCAATACCTAAGTGGACATACAGGAATAACATTTATGGGTGTGGGGCAGATGGGAGGAAGGGATGGGTATATACATACATAATGAGTGCGATTAAACAATAACTTCTACAATGTTAAAATGAAAACATCTAATATTTCCCATTTAAATTTGAAATGAAATTACCAGGAGGCTGTAAGATTTGAGTATTTATTAGCCCTCTCTGTTGCAGAATTTGTCTTACTTATTATTAAATGGTGGCTCACAGAAGCTGAGATCAACATTTAATTTATTCATTTTTATCATTTTAAAGAAAATAAGAGCACTTAAACATTTGTGAGAGAATAGGGATATAGGGAAGAAATATTTGTAAAATAAATTATGTTTTCTTGAAAGCTAATAGAGAAATTGGTGAAAATGTTGCCCCACTAATTATTTGCATTATTGATGAAAGTAGATTCCAGCTTAAGTATATGGCTTACTGCAGAAGTGAGGGGAAACTACCCCTTTAATCTGGAAGGTTCACTGAAACATCAACTCACAATTAAGGCAGATTTATAAAAGAAAGAGGTTTATTTACTGTGGGCACTGGGAGAATCCCGGAGTGATTGCCCATTATCCCAATGAGGTCCAGAAGTTTATATACCCTCATTTTAAATGGGAGGGGGAGATGAAGAATATAGGTACTTCTGTTTAGGGGCAAAAAATGGTTACTGGGAGGATTAATGGATGGGTGGAAACAGATTGACTTGTAAATGACTCTCTTTGCAAATTAAATTAACCTGACAGACAGGTATTATACTTAAAATGATTAGGGCCAAGTCTGGTTGCATTCTTTTTTTTTTTTCTGGTTTTCAATGAAAGCATTTATTTTAAAGTCAGAATCTGGAACAGGGGTACAGTATTACCACTATTAAATAAACTTGTGGAATTACTAGCCAATGAAACTGTAAAGAAAAGCAGAAAGGAAAACAGATATTGGAAAGGAAAATAAAAATTTATCAATATGTGAAAACTATAGGATGATATTCCCAGAAAAATCATTAGGAACAGTAAGAAATCCAGTAAATGGCTGAAACATTTTTAAAAAATGCTTCTTATATATGCGGTAATCTGGTTGCATTCTTGATCTTCTTTCCTGTAATATATTTGAGATAGCAGGGAAGGGAAGGGAAGTCCATTGTTACTTTGATAGGTCTGATCTGGTTTTATACAGATAGAGAGAAAGCCCCTTCCAATTCCTGTTGATCTCAAAAGGGCCTTTATTTAAAATACACTTTATACCAAAAAAGTCATATTTAGAGGTGAAATTTCCTGAGCTCATTCATTACCGATGTTAATTGTCAAACATTAAAACAGTAAAACATTAACTTGAGGGGAGTCAACAGATTAGGGGACTTTAAGGAGGTATATATGTTCAAGGAGGTAAATATAAAATTCTGAAGATTTTTTTCTCTTGATAGGGCTCAGAAAACAGCACCCCAAAATGAAGACCTCAGAAACAAAAGTTTTTCTCTGACTACCTCCTGTCCTCCTGCCTCTCAGTCCCATTATTCCCTAAGGCTAGCTATAGAAACCAGAATCTCTCTTCTCCAAGGCAGGTCCTAAAAGGCATAATCCCTTTTTCTGAAAGCTAGGAATGAAATTCTGTATAAAAACTGGCCATAAGAAATTATCTGACCTACCTTGTTTGACTGGAGGTCATAATACCTCCATTCCAGAGATGGCCCTGCCCCAAACCCTGAAGGAAGGAAAACATGCTCAGAGAGACCAAGAAGAATATAGATAGACAGGCCTTGCTGGGTTTCCCCACTCAGTCTATTAGCATTAGATCATACACTTTTTTTTCAATCATATTTCTACATGGCTGTCTATACTTTATTGAACCTGTGAACTTAAAAAAAAAAAATCTTAAGCCCCTTCCCCTGCCCCGCTAACTGACTGAATGAACATCCTTTTGGCCAAGGGGAACCTGAGCAATAACCTAAAGCTGAGTTGCTGGCCATGAGAAGTGAGGTCAGACACGCCTCATCATGCCCCCTTCCCTTCTTGTAGATATCCTTTGTAACTCATTAACAGGCCTATGGTTATGCAAGACAAACCTTCAGGTCCTCAAATTACTTAACAGATCACTTGAGTCTGGGTGTATGTCTGATGACTTGTCTCTGATTAACAGACACCCTTATTTTAAAGTAAAATATTCCAAGCTTTTTGACAAAGCTTCATTTCTTTAACCAGTTATAAATAAAACATTCTTTAAACCCACCTATTATAACCTGTAAGCCCCTGCTTTGAGATGTCCCACCTTTTTGGGCCAAACCAATGTATACTTTCCATGTATTGATTTATGACTTATGTATAATTTCTGTCTGCTTGAATGTATAAAACCAAACTGTAACCTAACTGCAACCACAGTGAGTCCACTTGCTCAAGGCTTCTTGGGCGTGGCTCTGGGCAATGGTCCTCATACATGGCTCAGAATAAACCTCCTTAAATTATTTTACAGAGTGTGGCTTCTTTTTCATTGACAAACCTAAGCGTAAAATGGAAAATTTCCCCTGTATTTTTGGGTCTTCATTCTAAATGTATTAAATGCATACACATTAAATAAATTTGTATGTGTTTTTGCCTTTTAATCAATCTGCATTATGTCAATGATTTTTCAGCAAACCTTTTGGAGGCCAAGAGCCTTGTTTCCTACACTTTAAATTCACTTTAATTTCCAAAATTCAATATTACATGGCCATTATTAGGTCATTAAATATGAAATGTCCGATTTCAAATAAAAGTGTAGTTTATTGTGTCTCCAACAAGAAGCAGCACCATTAATCAAAGTATGCACCTAAACTATCAATACAGTTTTGCCATCTTAATTGTAGCTTGTTTATGCCAGCAGCAAAGAAGCCTGGACAGCAAGTGGCGATGAAATTGCGAAAGACATTCTCTACAGCTTGTTGAGATTAAATATTTTTCCCTGCCAGAAGTGGTCCAAAGCCTGGAAAAAGTGGTAGTCATTTGGTACAAGGTCTTGTAAATACAGTGAATAACAGAGTTTCCAAGTCCAGCTTCTGTAGTTTGAGCAGCATTTTTTGTGTGACATGTGGTGGAGTGTTGTCTTGCAAGAGGATCAGCCTGTTTCCATTGACCAATCTAAGCTGCTTAATTGCAAGCATCCTCATCATTGAGTCCAATTGATTGCAGTAGACATCTGCTGTAATCAAATGACCAAGTTTCATGAAGTTGTAGTGGATAATACCTGAGCTGGACCACCAAACAGATACCATTAGCTTTTGTTGATGAATATTCAGTTTTCCACCGTGTTTCAGCACTTCATCTTTATCCAACCATTGTGATGAATGCTTGTGATTGTCAAAAAGAAACCATTTTTCATCACAGGTAACAATATGGTGTAGAAATGATTTGTCTTTATGTCATGTCATGACAGCAAAGAAAGGCAAGCTTCAAGATGATTTGTCTTCTGACGGTAGTTTAATTCATGGAGAACCCATCTACTTAGCTTCTTTACCTTGCCGATTTTTTTCAAATGTTCCAATATTGTTGGAATAGTAACATCAAACCTTGCTGCTAATTCATGTGTAGGTTGAGATGGATTTGTTTCCACTACGGCTTTCAGATCATCATTAACAACCTTGGTCTCAGGTTGCCCACATGGCTCATTTTGAAGATTAAAATCAACAGAGTGGAATTTCTCAAACCATTGAGGTACTTTGCATTCATTAGCCACATCCTTCCCAAAAACTTTGTTGATACTTCGAGCTGTCTGTACCACATTGGTTCCACAGTGGAACTTATATTCAAAAATAACACAAAGTTTTGACTTAGTCATGATTTCACAAAAATTTATCTAAAAAGAATTTTGAAAGATAATCACAAGCCAAAACATGCATTTAGAAGACTGAGATGTACCTTTACAATAAAAATAAAACAAGAAGTGTCAAAGTGAAATGTCAGATATATCAACTGTCAAACTTAGTATTAATACTTACGGAAATCAGACATTTCATACTTAATAATCTAATATAAATGAGGAAGAAGTTCTGTAGAGCAAACAAATAAAACTTTATGCTAATTCTCCACAGTAAAAAATCCCAGCCAAAAATTTAGATAAGTGAGGATCTGCTGGAGTCTAGTTCTGACAGGGTGATGTGAATTTAATCACAAATAAATTCCTTCTATTTAATCACAAATAAATTCCTTCTATTCCTATTTCAGCTACTCTATACAGTTTTAAATAGAAAAGAGAGATGTATGGTATTTGTCTAATTTTTATAAATATCACCCCAATCTCTACAAACTTTTAAAAGAAAAGTGATTATTAAATTATAGTTGGTTTTAGACTATGTTGGTTAGTTAAGTACAATTTGGGAAAGCCTTTCCTTCCCCACTCCTATACACTGTTTTACATGGGATAATACTTTACTCTTGTTACATATCCTGGCTAATTAACTATGGGAGATTTTTACAGGTATGGATTGATTGTGATACACACTGAGAGCAATGAGTGAGAGAGTTAAGATTCCTATGTTTTAGTTCTCACTGTCAACAGCAAGCAAATTAACGTTTCTTGAGTTATTTCCATACTTAAAATCAGAGGTTAATCATACCTTTCCAAACTGCTACACACAGATAATCCTCTTAGAGGCTATTTGGGTTAAGAACTAGAATGGCACATGGCACAAAGTTCACCATGCTATACACGTAGTAGGTATGGCCTTTTTTTCACTATTTCAATTTTAGACTCCGGATTCCTCATTAAAGACGTTTCCTTTTGCATGTTCTTCAAGAATATCTGGATTGGGGGTGGAGTACGGTGAATCTCAAGCTTCAGAAATTGCATTGTATGTGTAAAGAGGATGGGGCATAAAGTAAGGTTGAGAAGTTATTAGAGTTAGGTTAAACAACCCTTCCTAGACTGCAGTAAAAAAAAAAAAAAAGATTTGTTAATTAATGAATTACCCCTGGAGACTCAAAATGCTGACTAGCAGAACAATCTGTCTTGGCTTTCAAGTCTCGCTATCTTGGTAGCACTGTGATTTCATCTATTATATAAGTGAGATGTACCTGGAATTGTAAGTCTAGATCTGTATATGAGATTTTGTGTTATCATCATAATTAGTGTGACAGCCTTTCACTCACTGCAAATAATTCTGTTAACAATGCAAGTATGTGGTACAAGCCACCACATGACAACCAGGTCCTAAATGATCAAGTAATGTAAGCTCTTCACATACTTCTAAGAAAGAACTAGACACATATGTCTGACAAGTATTTCATAGCAGAGGGGTACAATATAGTCCGGGAGGTACCATGAATCAGGATAAAAATACTGTGGAGAAAATAAGAGACAAACACTTACTGAAGAATATAATAAAAAGAGTCAGGAAATCTGCTGAATCTTACAGAAAAAAAAAATCTGTGTATTTAGAGAAAGATGTTGGGACCTTCTCTGTGGGGTGTGTACTAGAGCCTTTTCCCACTCTATGATGGCAGTTACAGTAAAGTTTCTCTCGGTAGTAAAAGATTCCTACTCTTCAAGGAAGCATTTAAGAGGAAATCTTCAAGAAGACCTACTTCCCACAATCCCTCTGGTCTCTGACAGCAAGGCAGATATATTTGCACTCTGTAAGAAAACATTTCCATTTTACATGACGAACATCAGAGTGTCTGTGTGTATCTTCCAGCACAGTACAAGACATGAAGGGGAGATAAATTAATGGTTGATAAGTTTAGGGCACGAAGCAGACAGTGGAACCCCTAGAGAAAGATGGAGATCACACTGTGGTGGACATTAGTAGAAAAGCCCATAGAGAAATTTTGTCTGCTCTCCTTTTATTCTTATCATATCACATACATGGCAAGAAAAAATACATGATTTATCTTTTCCTGTCCCCTTCCATACTCCTACCATCATTTTTCTTATTATTCTTCCAAATTTTACAATGATCATCCTATCCCAAGGGTAGGTGTTTTTAGTGAATACTGGCAAGACATCTAAAGCTCATTAGAGGAATGTTGTTCTAGGTTACTGAGCAATCAGCAAAAAGAAAAGATACACACTGTTCAAATTGATTTCAAGAGAATGGATAAGAATATACACATTCACATATATTTCATATTATAAAGATTTATTATATGTTCTATATTATATATTAAATTATGCTCTAAAATATATAGATGTTAAAATTGTATCTGCTGCTCTTAGAGTCAAGTGATACTTTATCATTTTGTTTTTAATTCTTTGGTGGCACCTTTACCAGGTACTACATAGATAAGATCATGACTTTTATGTCTTTGAGTGGTCAGTTTGTATTCTGAATAAGGTCCCACATATTTTTTCTGAATAAAAATGGTTCAGAGGGGGGAAAAAGAAGGGTTTGTAGGCTTAATTTTACATCAAATTTTTGGTTTACTTTGGCATTTAGGTTAGATTTAATATCTACTTCTAGTGTGTTAGTAGCAAAAAGAAGGAAAATTACTTAGGATCCCACCATATTTGTGGGAAAAATATCAGAGGAATATATATTTCAGTTCTAAATCATCTTGTGTCTTTGTCAAATGTAGTCAAAAAAGCGAACTGTAAAAATTATTTACAAAGATTGCCATTCCACTTGCAAAAAGAAGTTCCTAGTTTTTTTTTGTTTTGTTTTGTTTTGTTTTGTATCCCCAAACAAATGCAGTGGCAGAAACAGGAGCAGTGTGTTACTATGCCCTTGTACTTTATGGTATTATTGCCCATGAACTTTTTTTTAGTATTTTATTTTTTTACTATAAAGTCAGCTCACAAATGCTGTTATCTATATCCTAAAATTTAGGAGCTTCATGTTCTGTGTTTGTTTTACCTATTATTATTAAGATGATGGTGTCAATTTTAAAAAATTTAAGAAATATGCACTGTCGACTATACCAATATCCCCTAACAATGAAATATAGTCATACAAAAGTTAACTAAGGTATAAACATGCAAAAGGAGAAGTCTCCCTGCGATCATAAAATGATGTTATTTTCTGTTCAGCAGTTCATGTTACTGCTGTTCATGCTAATTAATTAAAGGAGTTGTTGCAGTAATGTGCAAACAGGGAATCTGAGAAACTAAGAGGGCTTTTAGGTCTCCAAGTGAAGTTAAGTCAATCTGGGTGCGGGCAATCAAATGTAATGAAATCACTTGTCAGTGCTAGGCTTGCAAAAACTGTGAAGTTTGACTAGGGAGTAAAAGGATTATAATTAGATTTCCAATAGGATAATAACTAAATGGCAGAACGCAGTAAAGAGAAAATATTACTTTGTTAGCTAATGGTACTGCTGTTGGGTTTTAGTTTTTATCAGCACACTTGTAGTTGTGCTAATTTAATTTGCTTTTATCAGCAAAAATGCTCTACACAAATAGCCCTTGAATGTCATTTGCAAAAATCATTGATCTGAAGGTGCACTTAATGACACCCAGTGTGTTTATTTTATTTGAAATGGAGATTGGTTGATAAGATGGTTGATATGCTGGCCCCCAAATATGTTATAGGAATCTGGATGAGATGACATTGGTATATATGTTCCATTGAATCCTTCACCTCTAGAGATAGTGGCCACAGACATTGGAGTGAGTATGTATTCATTGTGTGATCACACAAAAACATTCAGGAGGAGTTGCTATAGTAGATAGCTAAAATATAAGGGATACTTCCATCCTTTTATAGGAATGTGGTCTATGCATGATATCTTATCCGTTAAATAACATTCAAGGCATAAAAGACATGAAATACCTAAGCTGAAAGGATGTATAATACATATAAGAATCCTGGTGCATGAGCAGTTTGTCTGCACTAAAATCTGCTTACAAATTATCATAAAACTGCATATGGCTTTTTTGCTTCTAAGGGTGGCCATGCTAAATTTTTCCAAGTCTCCTTTAAATACTCTTAAGCAGATGTCTCAGTGGAACTAATTGAATTTCAAAGGGAGAGCTCTAGGTGAAAGATAGATTTCTATCCAGCAGAGCTATTGACAATAGGAAGAGAAAGGACTTCACTGATGCTGGAATCGTTTTGCTGTGATGGAGATGCGTTTTGGAAATAACATTGTATTGGTATGCATGAATTGACTCTCACAAACAATGGTAGGAAATAATCTTCCAAGTTAAAAAAAAAATGGGTAATGAGGGACATGAAAAAGATGAAAACAGTGTCAAAATTAGTCTCAACATAACTGTAACTCACAAAAGCAAACTTATTAGGAAGAATGGGAAAATAATGGATAAACTTACATTTCATGTTTTCCAAGTATCATATATTTTCTGAGGTTCATAGACACATACAAAAATAATCTTTCAATTCTGAGCATCTCAAATAACAGGCAAAATAATTGGGAATTTTTAGGCAATTATTTGACCTGATTGATTTGATGAACTATATTTAAGATTAGTTCTGCCAATATTTTCAGGCACCTATTGCCCTGGCTAACAGAACAAATTATTTTTGCTCAAAAATAATCTTTTTGATATTAAATTGTGATTCAACTGTCATATTAACGCAAGACATTCACTATAGTTTTCTATAAAGTAATGATGGGAGCGATATCATTTATAGTGGTCCTAAGAGAGGGGAAAATGTGGACTTTTCCATTTTTATCATATTTCTCAAGAACATTATTTAATATAATCTAAAAGGCAGAAATTCAATAAGGAATCATTAACCCACCATATTTTACCATATATAGACAATATTGACCACAAATGCCAGACAATCTGATTTGTAGTTTGGAAAAAAATAATAAAAGTCAATTTCCTTGCTTTAAAATAAGTTCTATCCCAATCTCTTTAAAGGTGCATCTAATTCTCTCATGTTTAGCCTGCAAAAACTAGGGGAACTTATTAAAAGTATGCTCAGTGAAAATAAATATTAAATGTGTCATTCCTTAAGTACAAGTTAATATGCAAAAGCCATACTCTGCAGACTTCATAAAAAACACTGGAGCTAAATGGAGAGTGAATCTACCTTTTGCTTATATCACCTAATTGACTACCCATGAATAAGATATTGTTTGTTGCATGGAAATGAATAACTTTAGGACAGTTCACAAGCTTGTATTTATCTCAGAGTTGGGAATGATGTTTCTCTTATGAACTCAAGGCATCATATAAATTCAACAAACAGCAATGAATTGGAGGTGCAGAATTAAAGGATAATAAAGGTAAAACTCACTAGTGGTGTATTTGGTTTACCTCCTCTAGTTCCAAAGCTGATCTTACATCCCTCTGAGTGCAGGGTATAGTCAAACTCAATGCTCCTTAAAGACTTGCTATAATTGTGTGTCACTAATTCAGAAGAGATCAAATGCTTCAGGCTATTCATTGCTACCATATCTCTTGTATGTGATGGTAACCTCAAATACCAGGCCAACTAGTGGGACTTTTTAAAATTAATTTAGTTGTGGTGAATTGACTGGACAAACATTGAATTCCATTCAAATTGACCTTTTTCACATAGACACAGCCTTTAAGCCAAGAGAAGAAAGCAAGCAAGCAAAAAAGGGGATAAGAAACTGCAAATGAGCTAAGCGTGCATGCCTTCACCCTAACTTAGTTAATTCATTAGTTAGGTTTACTCAGTTGCAACAGAATCAGGTATTATCAGAAGATCCATAAGCTCTGACGTACCTGGTTTTGTAAAGATGATTTGTAAAACTACATGAATGAGAGTTTCTAAATTTTCTGAATCTGCCACATAAAACGGTGACCCTCAGGTGAACCCAAATTGATCTTTTGGTCACATCTAGTTCTGTTGCCTTCATCTAGATCCAGTCATCACACAGTAGAAAGTCACTGATTAAACCTCCAGCAAGCAACATATCCATGGTTGTCTTTGTTTTTCAAAGTTAGGAAATAGTTTTCTCATACATATGTGTTTTTTTTTTATTGAAATGAGACATTTTATTAAAAGCAATGTGAAAATAAATATAATCTGCATATAAAGGGCTAGAAATATATAGTAAGATCACACTGGAAAATTTCCGCTGGTCAAATTAAATTCTAATATTTAGGTGCTTTCACACTCCAGGGAAACTCTATATTGATTTGTTTCAGCTGTTTTCTTACTAATAAATATTTTAAAGATTTTAAAGTATCTAAGCATTTATTGGAATCCTATAAATCATGAATTACAAGTCTGTTCTTATTTCCGTATTTAGGTGGTTTCTAAAATTAACATCGAAATTTAAAGGTTGATGAAAAATCTTGTCTAAAACACCTTTAATATATTGATAGGTTACAAATTATTGTACCTGTGGCTTTTACAGACAGTAGTGAAGTTTAAAAAAAACCTCACGGTATTATACACTTCTTTGTGCATTTTTAGAATTTCCCTAACACATAAATGTTTATCCTTTTGACAGCTAAACATAATTTGCTCACGTTGTATATGTAAAGTTATTAGTCCCTAAGTATCCTTACTGTTATTGGGTTTTTAAAAGACATGTCAAGTATATTTTTTTTCTCAAAAAACAATGCAAATTACTTCTTCTGTCATAATGTAAGAAGAGTTGAAACTTACTTATATTACTTAATGAAGAATATCAATATAGGAGCTCATCCCCTACCCCACCCGCAGGGTCACATATAAGTATGAGTTTACTATACCTTGCATAGCAGTGCTATCATGAGGAGTCCCATTGTTTTCTATTTCAGTATCTGGAATTCCAGTATCTGAAAGAAGTGACAGTCAAGATTAGGGTACACTTCTGTGTTTCCTGATTCCATTTAAAGGGAAAACTCCAGTAAGTAGGTACTTTGGTCCTGTAGATAGCACAAGATCTTGGGTGGTGTTTTTGTTTTTGTATGTCTATTTGTTTTTAATGGTAGGAGGGAAGATTATAAAGTGTAGCTGAATTTTACAACTGTGCATATATTTCCAGGTATATATAAATACTTCTTTATTCATTTCATTCCCTCAAGATAAATATTAGGAAAATAATCTGTCCATAAAAATCCTGTTAAGACTATCGGGTTAACATGCTCTGACTGTGGAACAAGAAAAAGATGATGGATACAATTGCATAAGTAGAGATGCCCGATCCTTATTGTATTTGGTGTATTTTCCATTTGTAAGATGTGACAGATAATGATATTATCTATCTGGTAAGTGCAAGTGAAGATCAAAATATGCATTACGGTTTGTGGTCTTTATGCAATACTTGCTCTATGGCTCTAGGGGCAAATGCTTTACTACTGTGCTCTTCAGATAAATTCCAAGAGTAATTCTGATGTAAAAAGGTTCTGTTTGTGTATGTACATATTTATTTGAACACTTACTTCAAATTGAGTCTGAATAAGATGAAACAATGTTATGGAATTTCCAAATTAAAAATGGAATCAGAAAAGTTTGGAATTAAGATGTTTCATAATGTAAGCACCTCCTCCAATGGGATCTCCAAGGATTTACTTACAACACTCTTTTCCAACTAGGCCTCCTTAGGCACCTCAACACTGATGCAATCTGCATTAAAGGAACCTGCATCCTATAGCTGATCAAAATATAGCTCACCAAATATCAGTGTATTCTAATGTGAATAGATATAAAGCACTTACATTTTAGGTGAAGGGAGGATATCAGTATTATTGTTTCCAAATGTTAGCAGGATTTCCTGTTATTTCTAGGCTATTTGTATCTCCCAGAGCAGGGATTATTTGACTGTATTTAATTCACAACCTAAAACACTTTGACCTCAAATTGATTTTCTAATTATACTTAGACAAAGCCAGTCTTTCTTTTTGTTTGTTTGTTTCTTTCTCTTTCCTTTCTTTTTTAAATCAGGTTTTACTTTGTTTACCTTGAGTGTTAAGTCCAAATTAGACATCACCTTTTAACATCCTTAGGCCACTGTCACTAGTGGTGGCTTGCTTAAGTGCCTGCTCCACTTGTTCCCGACGCTTTGATTCAAATTCCAAGGCTTCCTGCAGTTTTCTCTTAGCTTTTTTCTCCTTTTTCAGGCGCTTTTGCATGGTAGCTGAAATATGAAAAGGCAGTTTTCAAAGGCTTGGTCAATGCAATAGGGTTGCCAGTTTTAATGAATTATAAACCACAGATATAGGTATAGATACACAGAGAGCTATTAACATTTCAGTTGACATATGATTAGCTTCTTTTGGCACCAATTCTCATTAGGCCTATCCAAAGAGTGCTTTGTTTACTGTAGTTTAATCACACAACCAACTTCTTTTTATTTTCACATTGCCGGTGTGTATACACCTGCACTTGTATAGTGATGGCTGTGCAGATGGAGAATTGTTTTTTCACTTTGACTCACTACATGCATTTAATGATAGCATTAAATATTTTGTAATTCTCTTAAGAAAGATATTCTTATTATTCATCAGGTTATTGATTACTATTCATATTTCAAAATAAAATAAAGAAAACCTAAAAGTATCTATTGGGTTGCAAAACATGATCTTTAAAACTGAAAATGACAAGTTTCTATTTCTCTGAAATGTTACCAGTTGTAAAGGCAAATATCTGCCTATCCATTTAGTAATGCACATATTACCTCTGTCTTTCTCTGTGTACATACAATCATGGGCTGCATAATGATGTTTCACTCAACAATGGACCCCATATATGATGGAGGTCCCATACAATTGTAATGGAACTGAAAAATTTCTATTGCCTAGTGACAATGTAGTTACAGTAACATTGTCGTAGCACAACACATTACTCACATTACTCATGTGTTTGTAGTGATGCTACTGCAAAAAACCTACTATGTTGCAAGTCATATAAACAATAAACTCCCCAGCAAAGAAAGTACTATTATCTCCAATTTACAGATGAAGAAACTCAGTCCTTGAAAGGTTGAAAAATTATCCAAGATCACATAGCTACTAGTTTTCAAAGCCTGAGGACCAAAGATCACATAGGTAGTTGTTCTAAAGCCTAGAAACCATACAGTTGGTTAGGGGACCAAGACAAGTGACCTCCAAGATTTCTTGTTGCTCCATCATTCTATGATTTTAAGTGTTTAATCTGCAAAGAATATTATTATATATGTGTATACATGCTTAATTCAGATAACACAGGCTGGCTAGCAACAAAAAGGTAATTAGGTAGAATTTTTTTTGAATATGTAATATTGAGTATGGAATATTCAAACCAAAGAATTTGATTGGAAAAAAAGTCACAGGGATTCTTTTAATACATATATATTTATACATAGTTTTATATAGAGAGTTACATGTATGTTTTAAATATATTATATGCACACATATACTAAATATATTATATATAAAATATATATACATACTCTATTCTTACTACATCCTTGGGGAGATGTTGCTTTGTAACCACAACATCAATTTTCCCCTCTGTCTTTTCCATCCTGTGACTTTAGATAAAGAGTTTACTCTTTGTCATAAAAAGTTGGGTATACTGAGATATATAAGGAAGTAGGAAGGAATTTAATTTAAGTGATTATCCAGTACAATTATTTTAATAGGTGAGGTACTGAGATTCATAGAGATGTAGTAGTTTCTATAAATTAATGAGTATAACAGAGTAGTTTCCTATAATTATGTTAGTCATTAGATGTAAAATGCTAAAAACAGTGCTTAACATGTATTAGTTGATAAGCATTAGCTAGTAGTATTAGTACTTACAATAATAAGAGTAATAGTAACAATGATAGTAATAGCAGTAGTGGTATCATTATTATTATACTGTAATAAATATTAAATTTATTAAACACAAATACTTCACAGTAAATTTAATAATAGATACAACATTATATCTACCATGTCTAGGACTTTTTAAAGGACAGTATATATGATATCAATTATAATTACAGATCTGAGGTGTCTACAGATAGTAGACAGAAATCAGAATGACTAGATAACTAAAAGTTATTATAGAAGCCAATTTTACTACATGTAGATTTTCGTAAAACAATTGAAGAATCTTATTATAGTTAACATATGATTTTTCAGATTTTTTCTTTTTATATTTTTCTTTATCTTTTTTAACCATATTACAGGGGTACAAATGTTTAGGTTACATATATTGCCTGTGCCCCAGCCGAGTCAGAACTTCAGGCATGTTCATCCCCCAGACGGTGCACACTGCACCCATCAGGTGTGAATATACCCATCCCTTCCCCCCCCACGTGCCCGATGCCCGATGAATGTTACTACTATATGTGCACATAAGTGTTGATCAGTTAATACCAATTTGATGGTGAGTACACGTGATGCTTGTTTTTCCATTCTTGTGTTTCTTCACTTAGTAGAACTAAAGAAATGTGAGTTACTATGACTATTAATTACAATATTCTATTTTTCATACCAAATATCAGAAACATACTAATTTCATCAAACTTTAAAAAGATAATTTAGCCCTTGTTTTGTAGTATTTAATTAATTTAGAAAAATCAAGGATGCCCACTTTCCCCTCTTCTATTCAACATAGTGCTCGAAGTCCTAGCTATAGCAATCAGGCAAGAGGGGAGTATTAAGGGCATCCAAGTGGGTGCAGATGAGATCAAACTCTTGCTCTTCGTTGATGATATGATATTATATCTAGAAAACCCCACGGATTCTTCCAAGAGACTCCTTGATTTGATAAATGAATTTGGTAAAGTCTCCGGTTATAAAATCAATGTACACAAATCAGAGGCATTCATATACGCCAAAAACAGTCAAGCTGAAACTCAAGTCAAAAAGTCAATACCTTTCACTATAGCCCCCCCAAATTAAATATCTAGGAATAAATTTAAGAAAAGATACGAAAGACTTATACAAGGAGAATTATGAAACACTAAAAAAAGAAATTGTAGAAGATATAAAAAGATGGAAAAATCTACCTTGTTCATGGATTGGTAGAATCAATATTGTTAAAATGTCAATATTACCTAAAGTGATCTACAGAATAAATGCAATCTCCATCAAAGTACCATCTTCATTCTTTACAGACCTAGAAAAAATAATTCTTCACTTTGTATGGAACCAGAAAAGACCTAGTATAGCCAAAGCAATTTTAAGCAAAAAGAACAAATTGGGAGGCATCAGTCTTCCAGACATCAAGTTGTATTATAAAGCAATAATAATCAAATTAGCTTTTTATTGGCACAAGAACAGAACCATTGATCTTTGGAACAGGACTTAGAATCCATAGATGAAACCATCTGCATATGGTAACCTAATCTTTGATAAACCAAACAAAAATATACATTGGGGAAAAGAATCTCTTTTCAATAAATGGTGCTGGGAAAACTGGATAGTTAAGTGCAGAAAAATGAAACTGGATCCCTACCTCTCACCTCTCACAAAAATACACTCAAGATGGTTAACAGACCTAAACCTAAGGCAGGAAACCTTAAGAATCCTAGAAGAGGATGTTGGGAAGACCCTCTCAGACATCAGTCTAGG
>CAUYRT010053498.1:0-16193 GCA_963574885.1 Lepilemur ruficaudatus
GCCTCAATCCTACTTAAAGATCTTTTATGCAAAGTAACTGTCAGGATTTACTCAGTAAAAATTTCAGGGATTAACATGGCCCTAAAAGTGCTATTCCAAAGAGCAACAGGTTACTTTTGAGGAAAAGAGCTGCCTTGGTAACTTCCCTCAAATACTTACTTTAAATAAAAATAGCTAATGGAAATATTTTTTAAACCAACTTTGGGTATTATATAGCATACTGCCCACCAAACAAAAAAGGACATCAAAACATTCTTTCCTTTTATAGGAAATTTTCCAACTTTACTTTTAACGTTACAACTTATTCACCCCTTTTTTTTGACTGTCTAATCCAGTATTTAAATTTCTAAAATTCTGCATTTCAATGTAGTAAGAATTCTTTTTCAAATGATCTTCCCAACCCAGAACACTGACACCAGAGCAATACTCTCAGGCCACATTGTTTGACTATAATGAAGTGATGAAAATGGACGGATATCTGAAGACAGGTATTCCCTCTGCTCCGAAAGTGAGCAAGCTCTTAACATACGACCAACACAGAACTCCATTCCTCTGGAGCTTCCCCAAACTCAGAAGGCTTCCATTCAATAATAAGTCAACATATTGTTCTTAAAAATTAAAGTTTGGTCACCGAACAAAAGTTATTCCCCTCCCCCAACAACCAGAACAGCTCTAATCAGCCCTCCTTCTCCCCACAAAAACAGGGAAGTAGTTGAGACCGAAGACTTTAAATCTGAAATGTCAGCTCCTAAAACAACGCTATTTGCTCAAGGTAGGTGGTCTTTATATTTCCTTCTCTGATACTTCCCCCATTTATAAGTTTATTTCCATACATACACACATGCACACACACACTCACCCTCAAATAAGACGTGTTTTTGTGGTTTTTGATAAATTATGAGGATTATGAACTAGGTGTTCATACAGGGCTTCATAGGTGCTTTGTAAACATCAGAGTCACTTGGGTCCTTTTCTCCAAAAGCCTTAATCAAATTACACAACCAAGGGTCACTACTTTCCCACATGCTGTTCACAGGCTGCATACCGACGAAGGGCAGAGAAAAAGTCCTCATAACTGATGTCTGGGTGGGAAGGCAAAGAGATAAGCTCAGTCAATGTGACTTGCCAGGGAAGAAAGCCTAATGTGCCGTCCACAGGACCAAATTTCAATACTAAATCAGGATCAGGGGAAACCGTTTGAACTAAGTAAACCGTCTAACACAGCTACATCCAATCTGTGTGTCTCTTTTGCTGCTGGGCTACTAACTGACAAAAGTCCTGAGCAGCTATCACAATATCTGCTTTTCCACCTTCTGGGGACAGCACCTTGACTGCTGAATGGCAATTTAAAACTTGATCATCTTTGTCATTACTATTTGCAAACTCGGGTGAGTAATAATCTAGGCCCAGAAGTTCCTGCCGTTGTTTTAAAATTTCATCCATTCATCTGGAATTACTGTCTTTTGAAAATACCTTGACGGTCGTAGACGCTACTGTAGGAGATGCCCATGGCCATGCACCACACCACTAGGCCCGCGCTGTCCGAGAGGCCGTGTTCCTGCTCCTCCTCGGTGATCGCCAGGCCCACACGCACAGGCAGTTCTTCCAGGGAACAGGCTGTCCGCGCCGCCAGCGGAACCGGCGGTGGGCGGCAGCCGGGCCCGGCCCCCCGTGCGGGTGCCGGTGGGGACGGCGGTTTCTGCCGACAGCCGGGGGCTTGCGGGGCGTGAAGCCGAGTGGCGCTACGACCGCGGCAGCAGCGCCGCCACATCCAGTTCCAGGTGCCGGACCGAACACGGAGCCAGGCGATGCGCGCGGACCAGCTCGCACGGCCCCGTCGGACTCCTGTGGCGCTCGGACGCCTGCACCTCCCTCCCGCCCGCCCCGCGGCGCGACGGCTTCTCATCCGCCCTGCGGCCGGCGCGGGCCATAGCTCCGCGTCCCCCTGTGCCCCACGCCCGAGCCCCTTTCCACTGCCAACACCTCGCCTCTCCCCCGCCGCCATCTTCCTCCTCCCTGGGCAGCCCCCTTGATTTTCTACACTTTCATGGCTTGCTCACTCACACAGGGTCCCCCTTTTTTCTCTGATCACACATGCGTTATCTTCAGATGACTTAGAACAAGAATCCAGAAGGTATTCCCTGACTGTGAGGATGAGAGGAACTGCAAGCTCATCCCTTTGAGAAGGCTCACTGCAGACCCCACCCTTCCACTGCAGGCTCTGCTTCCCTGTAGGGCCCACCCACCCAGCCCCGCAGGTGTGCCTACCCGAACTAATCCCAACAGGTAGGTGGGGCTTCAGTAAGCCCTGACTACAGGCAGGTGGCTGCTCTAAGCCAGGGAGCAACCAGGAGTCCCGCAAGCTCCAGCCCCCTCCAACACCTCCCGCCCCCCACCAGGGTGGCATCTGCCTCTGTGACCACCCCCCCTTGAGCTCCAGTTCAGCAACTGCTCAGAAGTTCAGCCCCAAGACCTCCTGCTTTTGCTCCCAACCATCCCCAGGGGCTGCCCACCAGGCATGGTCCCCAGGGTCCCCTTGCAAAGAAAACAAACCCTCCCTCATAATAGTACTCACTTGGAAGGGTGCGACTGTTGCTGAGGCTGCCAGTGCTGGGTGGTGGGGAGAGGGACTGCAGGGAGACACTGTCCTCCTCCTGCGAGCAGCCTGCCTGGATGGCCCGCAGGTAGCTGTGGCTGCGGGAGCGGAAGTAGCTGGGCAGCGGCAAGTCAAGCGTCTCTGCCGCTGTCGACTCCGCTTCGCTGCAGGCTGACTCGCAGGCCGCCTCGTACTGGTCACTCAGATCTGCCTCCCGTACCTGCCCAGGCAAAGGCAGGTGTCGGGGGCCAGCTTTGCCCATCCTGGGGGAAGGGGTGCTTGGTGGTGGGCTCAGCTGCAGGGCTGGACAGACTCTGGGGCCTCACTTCAGCCCACCCCACCTCCCATCTTACTCAGGGTATAGATGGGCAGATGAAGCCCTTGAGAAAGAAACTCCCCATTCACCTCTCTGGGCCTCAATTTTCCCATCTCTGCAATGAGGAGAAAGTTGGGATATTGCAGGATATTAACTAGATTGTATCTGCATGTCCACACTGATTGCTAGTAGATTTTAAGGTCACATCTGAATTCAGCATGTAAGAGGTCTATAATCAATTAGTAAAATCTGTCCTGAGTGTTGGAAAACAGTAGGTATGTTGGATATTTACCATCTTATGGTTCAACCCCTTCATTTCACAAGCAAAGAAACTGAAGGCCAATGAGGAAAACACTTGCCAGGGGTACCCAGTGAAGAAGGTGCAGAACCAATATGCCAAATGTGTATTTAAGGAAGATTAATCTAGCCCTGGTGTACAGAATGGATGTTGGGGAGAGGGTCTAGAATGGAGGCAGAGGCCAGAGATGAAGCTGATGCAGTAGTCTGGAGTGAGGGTAGTGGCAGTGAGGATTGATTAGTGATGTCTGCCACAGGCAGTATGGAGAATGGTGGTATGCATGCCATTTGCCATCTTGCATTTAAGTTCAACTTCATCTAGATAGTTCCTAAGTGTCCTTCTAGAGATGACTGTCTTAGGACCCTGCAAATCTGAAGTTGGGTGTGTGAGCACTGAGGGGGTCTCACTATCCACACATTCTCTGGGGGGTCTGGAAAGGCTGTCTGACCCATGTCTCTGGCCATATTGGTAACTGAGGACCATAGAGTATAAGCTGGGGAGTCAGCTGGTCAAAGACGGACATCGGTGGAGGTCCTGAGGGAGAGGCCTGGGCTCGGGGATGAGGGGCACACATTGAGCACTATGTGGAGGAAAAGATGGATCTGGGCCCGGGACCAGCTCTGTCCCACGCACTGTGTGACCTCAGGCCATTTCTATCCTCTCTGGGTCAGTTTCTCCTCATTCACATGAAATGTGTCCTCATTTGAGACTGCAGGTCAAACAAACAGATGGGTTGTCACCCAATCCAGAGGGTGTATGGAAAGGTCTAAATCTGTACCATCCAATATGGCAGCCACTAGCCATGTGTGGCTATTTAGGTTTAAATTAATTAAAATTAAATAAAGTTCTATAGTCATACTTGCCACATTTCACTTGCTCAAGAGCCACATGTAACCAGTGGCTACTTTATTGGATAGTATGGATTATAGAACATTTCCATCATTGCAGAAAGTCCTATTGGATAGCGCTGATAAATTAAAATATAGGCCACATGGCAAACTCAAAATTCACTGGGAGCAGGTATTAAAGAGATAGGTGTTTATCCTCCAAAGCTGCAACCTGAAGTCCACTGAGAGCCCCCTTTGACTGCCAAGGGCAGCGAGGGTGTGCTTTGGGAGCACACAGGGACAGCACAGCTCTAGAACTAGACTGCTGAGTGGTTCAATCCTAGGACCACCGTTTCCTTGCAGTAAGAATGCGGGCAAGTCACTGAATCACTCTGTGCCTCGGTTTCTCCATCTATAAAATGGAGCTATTCATAGTCCCAATTCCATAGGGCCATTATCAAGATTAAATGAAATAATTCATGTCATGTGATGAGGATAGCACCCACGACAGTAAGCACCTGGTGACCTGTAGCTATGAGTACAGGCATCTACGTGGAGTTTATAAATGTTGGTTAAGCTGCTCCCAAGCTCTGGGGAAAGGTCAGCTGGTCAGTGCTGCTGGTGTGTGGATCACTGAGGACTTACTGGGGATCTAGAGGCTGGGACACAGAAGCTCATGCCATCAACCCCAGCCCCCAACCTGTCCAAATAAACAGTCTCCCTGGGCCTGACCCAGGCTTTGGGGAAGGAGAAGAGGGAGCCAGAAGATTTCAGGGGATGCCTCCCATTATCCTGGGGTTAGTTCTTGCCCTACCTATTGCTAGTTCATTCCTCCCCATTTTTGAGAAGAGGAAACTGAGGCACAGACAAGTGAAGTGATGGGTAGGGAGTAGAGGCACCAGGACACCAGTGTGAGCCCCAACTCCACCCACATTGGAGGTGGCTTTCCTGGTGATGCTGTGCCTGTTCCAGCGTGGGCTGGGTGATGGGGCCACTCAGACGACAGGCCTAAAGCCAGCCCTGGGCTCCGGGATTGGAGTGTGAAGAAGGAAACATACTGACCTGCTGCTCATGGCCAAACAACTGGGGGATCAGGGAGGCCTGTCCAAATATCTGCAGGAAAGAGAGGATGAGGGTTATAGGAGGACCACGGCTGGGGCTGGGGTGGGGTATTCAGGCTCAGCTGCAAGAGAACTTAAGGCTTTTTCTGATGTCCTTCACTTAGGAAAAAAAAAAAAAGAAGAAGAAGAGAACTTTAGGCTGGCTGGTCTAACCTCCTCCCTAGACTGGCTGGGACCCAGCTGCTGGGAGGTCTCACTTGGCTTCCTCCAGGCATGGGAGGTTCACTGCTTCTGGGGCTAGGCATTACTGAGGACTTCTCTGCTATTTATAAGTCTTGGTCTTGCCCCTGGGACCAACGATGCTCTGTCTGCTGCCTCTCACCTGGGTGGCCAGCCCACCTGAAATACAGAATAGGGATGGAGCCCAGGGCCTTCCCTGCCCAGGCTGGGATATCTCTGACTGTGGGGCCGCCTATGTGGCTTGGGTTACTCAAGCCTCTGGGAGTAAAGGTTTTGGGGGGGGGTTAGTCAGGGGACCTTGGACTAGGAAAGAGCTGGGGCCGGGTAGCAGGTGGTGAAGCCTGCTGGGGTCCCCAGTCTGGCCGATTCCATAAGCCTTTTTGTGTAGCCAAAAGGCAGAGGTGTTCCAGGTGCCAGGGCCAGGTGGGGGATGGATACGGGGTGTGTCAGAGAAACAGACAGACTCAGAGAGAAACATGGAGATGGAGGCACACTGCAGAGAGTTGGAGGAAAATGTGAATGAGGGGATATAGGACAAAGAGAGAACATAGGGAGACAGGTACGAACAGATAGGAAGACCTAGAGACAAGAGGACACAGTGGGAAGGGAGAGACTGCCCAAGCACCTACTGGACATCTGCCCACCCTGGCTCTGTGCCAGGTGCTGGGGCACTGCAGGGAGATCCCAGTCTTAAGAGGGAGACAGACATTATGTAAATAAGCAAGCCTTCATAATTCCAGGCAGTGATAAGTTAAGCAAGGTAAGGGAACAGCGCCTGGGAGGGCTACTTTAGACAGAGTGACCAGGGAAGGCCTCTCTGGGGAGGTGACATTTGAGCCAATACCTGAAACACAAGGAGCTGTGCAAAGATTTGAGAAGAGCTCCTGGTGGCGGGAACGGCAAACACAGAGAGCCTGTGGCAGGAATCAGGTGGCACGCTGGTGTGTGGGGAGCAGAAAGGAGGCCCGTGTGGCTGGGGCAGGGCGAGGGACAGGGTCTGAGAGGGAGGCAGGGCCTGGGTTTCACAAGGCTTGGCAGGTCCTAGCGAGGACTCTGGCTTTCCCTCAGGGTGAGGTGGGAGCCATGGGAGGGTATGGAGCAGGAGCATGGCATGATCTGACGTACTCCTTTGTGTTTTGTTTTGTTTTTGAGACAGCGTCTCGCTCTGTTGCCCAGGCTAGAGTGCAGTGGCATCATCATAGCTCACCGCAGTCTCCAACTTCTGGCCTCAAGCGATCTTCCTGCATTGGCCTCCCAAAATGCTGGGATGACATGATTTACATCTTTGACAAGCTCCCTCTGGCCACTGAGCATAGACTGGAGGTGGCCAGGACAGCTGTTCAGGTGAGAATTGCAGGGGCCTGGAGGGGCAGAGGGTCCCGTAGGCTGGGGTACTCTTCCCCTCCCCACATCTGAGGTCAGACACCTTGGTGTCTGGAGGGCTGGACCTTGGCTCCCAAAGCCTTCTAAGCGACTTACTAGCTTTAGTCGCAGATGTGCACATAGTGGGGCCCAGGCAGAAAGGAGGCTGGGTCTGCACCTGGCTGCCCTACTGCCTACTGTGCGACTACCAGCAGGTGTCTGCCCTCTCTGGGCCTCATCACCCCATCCACAGTGTGCAGAGGGCCCTCAAGCCTTGGCTGGTTCTCCCTCGGCACACCCCAAAGTACCGTGCACGCAGCAGGGGCTGAGGTCCAAGTCTGGGACAGCCTTAGATCCCTCCCCAGCTTTGCCTTCTCCTACCTGTGTGACCTCATCTCTCTGAGCCTCAGTCTCCTCATCTGTAAAGTGGGGATATGGATAATAAGGTCACTCCTGGGGGTGGCTGTGGGGGTCCAAGGAGCTGACGGTTGAGTGAGTAGCACGTAAATTCCAAGTGCAGCACGGTGTGCTCATCCCTGTTAGAGGCAGAGCTGGCTGCACCCTGGAGGCCAACTTTCCACCAGGCAGGTGGACACAGAGGTCCAGAGTACAGAAGTAACTTGCTTGAGGTCACACAACAAGATGACGATGGCCATAAAGGTAGCTACCCTTTGCTGGGCACTTATTCCTCACAAGAACCTGCCTGTGGTAAATCAGGAGACTGAGGCTCAAGGAGGGGAGGTGACTAGTCCTGGGTTCATAACATCAGTGACAAGACTGGAACTCGAACCCAGGTCTCCAGTTCTCTATCCTCATGGCTCTGAACCCAATAGGGGTGACAAGGCCCACAGGCATGCTGGTAGCCTGGGCCTCCCTCGGGGTCATAGGTCAGGCCCCATGACCACGCCCTCCAGCCACGGGATGGTCCATGGAGCAGAGACACACACACGAGCAGCTTCAGGAAGAAAGATCAAACAGAAGCACAGAGTAGACATCTGGGGACCGCGCAGCAGGGGCCGGGCCTGGGCGTCTGTTCTTCTCCTGGGTGAGAGTCAGGACTCTTCCAAGCCTGACCTTCCGGCCTGCCTGCCGCCCTCACCTGGCTGATGCAGCTGGAGTCATTGAGGCTGTCGCTGACAGGGGTGTAGTCCTCTTCCCAGCTCGGACACTTGGAGGGCAGCAGCATGTCCACTGAATCCAGGCGGTCCAGACTCCTGGTGGGGGTGGGGAGCAGACAGAGCTCAGCCCACCTATTGTTCAGCCTGGGAAACTGAGGCCCAGAGGGTAAAAGACTGGCCAAGGTCATCCAGCGGCAGAGGGAGAAATGGAAGTCACTGCCAGCCTGGGCACCGCGGGGGGAGATGAGCAAGGGGAGAACAGGCAACTTTCAGAGGCCTTGACTATCTGTGATGCACAGGTGGCCCTCACCTGTCATATCCACTGCAGCCACGAGGTGGCAGCACAAGCTTGCATTTGACTGTTTTAAGCCTAAGGCTGGCCCAGCCCAACCCAATTCTACAGGCCCCTCCTCACCTCCCTGCAAGTCTGGGACATTCCAGTGGGTGGACAGAGGAGGTGGGTCAAAGGCCACAGCCTTGACCTTAGGCTAGGGCTTCCCAAAGGACATCAGTTCCCCTGAGATGTCCAAGTGGCTTCTACCAGGCCCCTAAAGACTTACCACTTATCCGACAGCCTCAGCTCCTCCATCTTTCTCACATCTACCTAATCCTGGGCCTCTCCCAGCCTGTGTCATGGGGATAAAGTCCAAGCATCCAACAGCTCAGGCCCCTGACAAAGATGTGCTTGGACTGGAAACCAGCTTTCTCCACTGGGTGATGCTGGGCAAGTCCCCATTCCTTGCTTAAATCTGTTTCCTCACCTCTAAAATGGGGATGACAGTGTGTCCTGCTGGGGCGGTGGGGACTCAGTAATGCAGAGTACAGTGCTCTGGGTCAGGCACAGGGGCCAGCCAGGCACGTGCTAACAGCAGCTGCTTCTGTTAGCTTCCCTCTCATTCCAGGCCTGAGTCCCAGTCCTGCCCACTGCGCCCACCTTACTGCCCACTGGTCATTCCTCTACAATCTCAGGAGTAGAAGGGGTCTTAGAGATCACCTAGGTCAGCCTTTGAGCTGGGGAAGATGGGGAAACTGAGGCTTAAAATTGGGGAAACTGAGGCTCAGAAAGGGACAGACCTGGGACTGGCTGGTGGTGTCCTGAATTCCAAGCTAGAGGCCATTCCCTGCCTTCTGCCCAGCTAACTGGACTTCCTGGCGGCTCTGAGTGCATAGTCCCCTTCCTGCCTCTGCCACTGTCACCTGACCTGCTCTCATCCTCTGTCCCAGTCTTCCCAGGTACCTCCTCCATGAAGCCTTGGCTCATGCCCCAGTAGCTGAAGAGCTAGGGGCAAGCTTGTTTCCTCTAACTCTTCCAAGTCTTAAAGCAACAGGATGGGGCTCGAATGGTGGAATTCCAGGCTAGGGTGGAGGGGCAGGCGAAGGCTGTCTATCTCTCTTTGGCTCCTGGACTCACCCCGCTCCCCAATCTTGGAGCACATTGGTTTACAGGGGCAAGGGCAGAGGGTGCTCTGGCCTTCCCTGGGCAGTGCTGGGACAGTGATGGGCTTCCTAAGGGCAGGGTTCTCCTAACCTGAAGAGGAAGGTCGCCTGGGGCAGTTCCCCTCCAGGAGTGGAACTTACCTGGGATGTGGCTCCTGTGGGCAGGGTTTTACCTGGAGCATCACCTCAGAGTGGTTCTCATTATGGGCGGGGCTTACCAAAGGATGAGGCTCACCTGTGGTCAGGACTTAACTGTGGGCGGGGCTCATGGGTGGTTCACCAAATGGCGGGGCTCGTTGGGGTCAACTCATCAGAGTGCAGGGCCAACCTAAGAATGAGGACCTCAGGGAGCAGTGCTAACCTGAGGGCGGGTTCACCTAGGGACCCTGGATCATTATAGGAGAGAGTTCACCTGCATCTGAGGCTGAGGGCCGGGATTCTTCTGTGGGCTGGGCTCTCCCGGGGCGGCCGAATGGAAGGCAAGGCTCCCACGGATGGGACATACCTGTAAGCGGCTCACCTAGGGGGCAAGGCTTGCCTGAGAGCGGGGCTGGTATTTACTGAAAGGCTTTCCAGGGAAAGCCCACGGCGGGCGGGGCTCACCCGAAGGGCGGGGTTCAAGGGGATAGTCTGTGGGCGGGGCTCTCCCGGGGGCGGGGCTCACTTGAGGGCGTGGTCCCCTCAGGGGGCAGGACTCACAGTGGCCAGGGCTTGCCAGTGGGCAGGGCTCCAGGGGCGGGGCCGCGCGCTCACCTGCGCGGGTTGCTCTGCTCTCCCAGAGACTGCTGCGTGGCCCTCAGGTAGCTCTGGCGCCGCGCCGCGGTCTTGGGTGAAGGCTTAGGGCTGCCGCCGGACTCGTCGCTGTCCTCGTCGCCCATGGCCTTGATGTAGCTACCGCTGCGCATGCGCCGGCACGGGATGGGACCCTCGGCCGAGGCATCCGTCTCACGGGGGGACAGCAGCGTAGTGCTCCACTCGCCGCCGCCGCCAGGCACCTGGGGATGGGGACAGGATTCAGCAGGGCCACCTGGAAAATGCACCGAGGATGAGGACCCCCAGCTCCGAGTCCTGAAGCTTCCTTGCTCCCCAGCTCGGACAGTTTGGCCTCATGGGCTGGGTTTCTTGCCCTAGGCTGAGAGGGTTACCAGGGCTCCAGAGCCCGCTCTGCCACAGCTTCACTGAGTGGCCTTAAGCAAGTTCCTGCCCCTCTCCAGCCTCACATTTCTCCATAGATGCCAGGCCGGGTTTGCCCTAGGCCCTGTGGTCACAGTGGCCTCCACTGCAGCTGCCTTTACTGAGCCCCACGGTGTTCCCATCACTTCACTCGTGCTGTCTCAGGGGATGGCTTATGGTCCCCCTGCTCAGATGAGAACACCAGGCCTGAGAAAGGGAAGCCAGTTGCTGAGAGAGGGCCCCAGACCCAGAACCAGAGCCTGACCCTAGGATGGGGGTCAGAGGACCCTGGCACATTGGCATGGGGGTGGCATCCCAGAGTCAATAAACATTCTTTGTCCCACAGGTGGGGAAACTGAGGTACAGAGAGCAGAGGGGCTTGCCCGGTGGGGTAGCCACGTGGTGAGCTGGAAAATGGGTCAGTTTTCCCATCCGAACCTCAGGCACTCTATCTGTGGAATGAGGCTGTAATAAAGGCAGGTGAGCTCGCAGCTGTGAGGGCAGCCCCAGTCCCCCAGTCCCCCAGTCCCCAGTGGTTATGGTGGCAGTAACCAACCCAGGGGACCTCCCCCGCCCTTCTGAGGCCAGGCTGTGCTGGCTGCTCCAGGGCAGGGCATAGTCTACACTCCTCCGCCCCTTAGTCCACAGTGCTAGGTAAACACAGTGCACGGGCGCTGTCAGGAATGAATACATCTCAGCACATCCACGCACCTTGGCTCGTGCACAGAGTGAACACCCTTGCCACCTACACATATCTTAACACAGACAGAGCAGGTGTACCCTTCCCCTCCACGCCCCTCAGCAGGCACCCCCAGTGCACCACACACCTCACCAAGGACACACAACAGTGGCCACTTCATCATGGGCAACCCCTCCACATGTGCACCACATGCGTGCAGAGTATACTCACCTCCCTGCTACACACTCCTGACATTCTCACCAGCCACTGCTGCACTGTGGACACACATCTCAACATATGGCCACCTCTTGGCATGCCCCACTTAACAGACAGAGAGTGTACACGCTTCCCTGGGCTGCACGCCTCCCCATGATGCCCACGAACTCTCCATCACATACACAAATGCGCAGTCCCTGATCACACCCTTCACAGGTACCCTTCTCTGTGCCCTCAATGGCAGCAGCCAACTTTCTGTAGAGGGTCCTGTCCAGATGCCCATCCCAGCTGCCACCCCCACCAGCCTTCCAGTAACCCCCGCCAGCTGACTGCCCAGTCTCTAGGGCTGTGCATTCTACCCCCCGATCCACCTGCTAGTCAATCCCCACTCCCCCCACTGTCCGTTGGCTTGCACATCCCTGCTCAGAACGTGTTGCTAACCACACCCACTCACCTTCTGCACCCAAGCAGGCAGCATGAGCCCCAGGGCCTGCAGGGCCACCCCCTCATGGTGTTTCTGAGGCATCTTTACATGATCAGACCAAACTATACCATTTTGAGATGGAGCCAAGTCACACATCACCTTCCCGAATGTTTCTAAAGAAAGGAAGCAGACTGAGAGCCACAAAAGCCCTCAATATATAAAATGCTTCCTAGATTTCTATTTCCTCCCCTTGAAAAAAAAAATAGCCGTTCTCTCCATAGCCTCCAGAATTTTACATGGAATGATCCGAGCTCAGGGCTTTGTCGGACTAGGAAGTTCATCTGGTGCAAAATGCATCTAATGAGGCTCCCAGGGACAGCCCGGCCTGCACTTACATGCCCCGGGCCAAGGCACTCACTAGCCACAGAAGCAGCGCCTTCCACCTGGAATCTGCTTCCTGTGATTTCTACCCACAGCCTGGGCTCTGCCCCCCAGGAGCCATCCAGTTCATAGCCACTTGCCCTGCCCCTGAGACCCCTCAGGATATGCAGACACAGTGATGTCTTAAGCCTTCTGCCACCTTTAAGCCGTGTAGCCTTGGTGCATAATATGTGCCTCAATCAGTGTTAGCATGTGCAAGGAGGAAGCTATTCCTCCCACCCAGGCCAGGGCCTCCTGGGCTCTGGCAGCCCCTGTGCTGACCCCCTCACGCTCTGCCCTGCGTCCTGATGATGGGGACTGTGTCCTGTTATTTCTAGCTCTGTTCACTTCCTTGTCTATCTAGCCCTTCCTCTCTCACATTTCCTGAGCACTTCCTCCATGTCAGACACTGGCCTGGGCCTTGGGACACATGGCTGCATCAGATGTGGTCCCTGTCCTCAAGGAGCCACCAGTCTGACAGGGGTGCTGGCAGGAGGCTGGCAATTAGAATGCCATGCACTTGGTCCTGTGAGGGGGGTGGGATGGCACAGCTTCCAGATTTGTCTTCCAAAGGGCAGGGACATATTTTAGTCCCTACTCAGGGCTGGGCTCAGAAGGGCCCTAATCAATATCTGCTGAGAGCATGACCAGTGGAAGGAACCCCCACACTAGCAGGTGGTACTGGCCACCTTTCATAGCTGAGCAACAGAGGCCCAGGATGAAGCGACTTCCCAAGTGAATCTGTGGAATGGCTGGGCCTCAAAACTAGTGCCACCCCGACAGCCTTCACCCCACCCTTGACCCTGGCAGAGACTCACCTGCAGGTAATGGTAGGCTAGACCCTGGTGGCAGGATTTGGACTTTAGCAGGCTCTTATCCAAGGTGGCTGAGGTCTTCTGGCAGACCTCATGGGCGTGGCTGAGGGTCAGAGTGGACCAGGAGCCCCTCTTGACATAGTTGGTGTCAGTGCCCACCCCAAGGCTGGGGCAGGTGGCCGGGGGTACAGGAGGGGGTGGTGGGGCAGTCAGCTCAGTGGTGTTGTTCTTCGTGGCTTTGAGCATGTGCCCGCTGATGGTGTTGTAGGCGTGCATGAAGTAGCGTGGCTGGCTGCGTTCTGCCTGGCGGCCTAGTGTCATCAGCCCGGAGGCTGGGCCGCTGCTACGGAAGGCGCCAGTCTCGCCGTCCAAGTTGTCGTCAGAGCTCCACCAGCCTGAGATGTTGGAGCGGCTGCGCCGTTTGGGCTCCCCGGCCTTGGCCCGCTCTTTGCTTTTGGCCCTCCGGCCCTTGCCGTCCTCCATGCCACCTTTCTTGCCGCCATTGCCACCAATCTTGCCTGCTGTGCCCTCCAGTGAGGGTGCCTTGGTGAAGAAGAGCCGCTGGACTGAGTGGACCAGGTGGCGGATGCGGCCAGGGCTCTCACCACGGGCCTTGGCCTCACCGCGGGGGAACTGGAGGGTGCTGAAGCCATCGCGGTGGATGGGCAGCTGCTTCTCAAACTGGTCCAGGAGGTTGGCGGGCAGCCGGTTGATCTTGGTGGCCTGGGCATGGCTGGGGAAGGGGCTCTCCTCTGGCACCTCGAAGTGGGAGTTGTAGTGGATGCGGGGGAAGGTGCTGCTGGGCGGCGGCAGCTGGTTGTTGAGCGGGAAGAGGCCGTCCCCCGACAGAGCGCTCTGCCCAGGGAAGCGGGCCTCACGGGCAAAGGCCTCTGTGGGCGACAGCAGGTAGGGGTTGCGGTCAGGCCCTGCGAACAGGGGCTCATGGGGTGGGTCTAGGCTGTCGGAGAGGTGGCGGGGGCGGCTGTCACCGAGGCCTTTCATGATCCCGGCCCGAGGGGCAGGGGCCGTCGCCCTAGTGGGGCGCCCGGGCGGCCTCTCCCGGGCGGCAGCTACCCTGGGGAGAGAAGACAGAGAAGAGTCAGCCGGATTGGAGGAGCTGGTGCGGGAAGGCCAGCCCTCAGGGCTGGAAGCGTCTCTGAAGCTGGCATGTCTGGCCTTCATGCTGTGGGGCTGAGGACAGGAGCATGAGTGGAGGCCCACAGACTTTATGTGTAAATAAAAGTCACAACCCAGCTAGTTTGTTGGACAAACAAAATATGTGCTACTCTCCTAGCTTGATGACTGTTTCTCCTAATAACCTGGGAAGCCAGGTTTGAACTCCAGAGTTCTTGGTCTCTTCTGAATTCCAGGGTGGAACATGGGGGCAGGGAGCTGCCCACCTTTCGTTCTCTTTCCATCTCTGACCCTGTCCGTCACCATCAGGAGCTGCACACATGAGAGCACCCCAGGCCACACCCAGGCTCTGTCCACATGATCCCCGAACAGCCATCCCTGGGGCTTTGGGAGGGTCCCACTGGCGGTGTCTGTCTCCCATGGGAGGATCCCGTACCAACCCTGGAAGCAGGCTTGGGGTCATTTGGGAAGGGAATCCCAGGGTCCCCAGGACCCAGGGTGGTCTACAGGGGGATGCAGCCTCCTGGGGGGGCATGTCCCCTGGGCTCCTGAATGCTCTTTGCCTTGTGGAGAAGAATGTGGCCTTTTAGAGAACCAGAGAGGCCTCTAAGCGTAGGATCCAGGACAGGGGCCCATCTTACCCAGGTCTGAGGACAGTACTGTCCAATTTTTTTTTTTTTTAGCAGAAGAATCCTTACATCAAATATAAGCCCTCTGTAAAAACCCACTCTGTCCTTCACCAAATGTCTACCGAATGTGACCTCTGGGCTAGGTGGTGGGACATACAGATACCAAAGAGGCCAACCAGCCCAATCAGGATGCAGAAATGATGGCCGGGAACAGAGTTCTCAGACAGGGCACATCCTCAGGGCTAGGTGGGCAGGGCAAGGCCTCACAAGGGGATAGCATTTAGGTGGAGTTGCTGTGCCTCAGTTTCCTCTTCTATAAAATGGGAGCAATTGGACTGATTCTCAAGGTTTTCCATCGTGGAAATACTAGTCCCAAACTCGGGCAAGTCTCTTCCTTTTTCTGGGCCTCAATCTTCCCATCTACCATGGAGCAGAGGAGAGGTCAGCAAGGTTCCTAAGCTCTGTACCCCACCATCCCTGCTCCGGGAGTCCCATGGCTTGGTCTGGCCTATGCCTCATGTGCTAAGGATTAGCAAGGACTCAGTATTGCTGGAGCAGGGCAAGTGAGGACGAGGGTGTAGGACAGCTCTTGGAGGGGCTGGGCCATGTCAGAGCACATGATCTGTAGCTGAGTCCAAGCCTGGAAGGCAGAATAATGGTCCCCAAATATGCCCATGACCTTGTCAAAAGGAACTCTGTAAATGTGATTAAGTTAAGGATCTTGAAGGCGGGTGCAGTGGCTCATGCCTGTAATCCTAGCACTTTGGGCCAGGGCAGGAGGATTGCATAAGTCCAAGAATTCGAAACAAGCCTGGGCAACACAGTGAGACCCTGTCTCTATTTTAACAAAAACAATAATAAAAATAATACTGTGGTTTCAAACAATCAAGCAAATACACAATTCTCAAGATCTTTGCTTCAAATCAATCTTGCTTGGGTTTCAGAAAGTAGGGAGTGAACCTTGCAGGAATCCATGTGGGAGCCTGGAAGCCAACTGCTTGCTTTCCCCCAGCCCTCCTCCCACCCAGCACCCACATGCAGCCCTGGGTGTGGCGAGGAAGCCTTGGGAATCTGCAGAGCACTCCTTAACCCCAGGCTTCTGTGTTCTCGTGTATTTGACCAATTGATGAACTAACCCTTCTAAGGATAAATGCAGGATCTGGGACTTATCTTTTTCAGACAAGTACAGTACAGCCTCTGGTGTCAGATTGCCTGGGTTCCAGCCTTTTCTCCTATACTCCTCCACAACATTGGACAAATAACTTATCCTCTCAGCAACTTTGCTCTCTAATCTTTAACATGAGCATAGAGTTATTATGATGGTGAAATAAGCATGAAAAACAAAAACCCCAGTCCAGTGCCCTTCAATAAATGTTAGTTTATTGCTATTATTGGGAATGCCTCTTTATAATTCCAAATTTACAGGCGGAGAGATTATTTCTAAACCC